>OY740798.1:49840711-50130711 GCA_963514005.1 Raja brachyura | reverse complement strand
TGACTTGAGGATCTCAATAGATTTATCATAAATTATCTGTGATAGTCACTTTAGCATCCACACATGTTCAATTGATAGTCCAATATGTTTCTGAATACACTCGGTAGACCAGGGTCGGATTAATAGCTCGATACAGAAGGTTCAATGTTCAGGTGATATTCAGCGCAGAAGATCTATTTTAAATAGTGTGAAATGTAATATGAGATTGCACATCTCTGCTGTTGGATGCACAATCTCATATTCCAAGTGGGTCAATAAAACGGTTTTGTTTTGTGGCATATTCTGCACAATCATGGTGTTGTTCGTGCAAGAGAAAATATAGATCTACAGAGGTTTTCTTGTATTAAAGTTCAGTGGCGACTCTACAAGTATTTTTATTGATTAGCAGCCCGCGATGTTGCCATATCAGGTCACATTTTACATTCCATGCTGGCAACTTCCAATTAATGCTGCAATGTCGCTCTCATATTCATGCTTTAGTCTTTACAACCAGATACAACAGAGCAATCCGGTGAAGAGCATTAGTGCCCATCGATTTAGGCTTGAGACATTACTTTAGAGATAGAGTGTAGAAACAGGCCCTTCGGCCCACCGAGTCCTCACCGACCAGCGATCACCCAGTACACTAGCACTATGCTACAATTAACAGTAGACAATTAACCTACACACTTCCACCTCTTTGTACTGTGGAAGGAAACCAGGGCACTGGAGTAAACCAATGTGATCATGGGGAGAACATACAAATTCCGTACAGACACCATCTGTAGTCAGCATTGTACCCAGATCCATGTCGCGGTAAGGCAGCAATTCCCCACCGCTGCACCACTGGGCAGTCCCGTATCGATAGAATATAGAATAGTACAGGACAAGAACAGGCCCTTTGGCCCACCATCTTGCTGCACATAATCCATACCCCTCCGTTCCTTCAATATCCATGTGCCTGGCCAAAAGCCTCATAAATACCATTATGGTATCTGCCTCCCCCACCACCCCCAGCAGCGCATTCCAGGCACCCACCACCCTCTGTGTAAAAGTACTTGCCCCGCACATCTCCTTGACACTTTTCCCCTCTCACCTTAAAGCCATCCTCTCTAGTATTTGACATTTTAATTCTAGGACAACAGATTCTGACTGTTTGCCTTATCATAACTTTCTCTCTCTCATAACTTTCTCTCTCTCATAACTTTCTCTCTCTCATAACTTTCTCTCTGTCATAACTCCCTCCTAGTTTTTTGTGATTTTTAAAATGTTTTTATGTTTTTGTGCGTTGTCAATGTTCATAAGTTCTGGAAGCAGAATTAGGCTAATCGGCCCATCAAATCTACTCTGCCATTCATCCATTTCAACCCCATTCTCCTGCCTTCTTCCATACTAAACAAGAATCTGTCAATCTCCACCTTAAAAATAACCATTGACAGCCTCCACAGCCGTCTTTGGCAATGAATTCCACACATTCACATGACTAAATAAATTCCTCCTCATCTCCTTTCTAAAGGAACATCCTTTTATTCTGAGACTGTGCCCTATGTTCCTAGACTCTTCCACTAGTGGAAACATCCTCTCCACATCCACTCTATCCAGGCCTTTAACTATTCGGTAAGTTTCAATGAGGTCCCCTCACTCATCCATCTAAACTCTAGCAAGTACAGGGCCAGAGCCTTCAAAAGGTTATCATAAAAATCTATAGACTTTAGACTTTACCTGAGACTTGGGAAATATGGTCCCACACACCAGGGACAAATTACATTTTTACCAAAGCCAATTAACCTACAAACCTGTATATCTTTGGAGTATGGAAGGAAACCAGAGCACCCGGAGAAAACCCACGCAGTCACAGGGGAGAAGGTACAGTCCGTCCAGCCAGCACCCGCAGTCAGGATTAATGCGGGTCTCTGGTGCTGTGATGCAGCAATCTACCGCTGCACTACTGTACCGCCTTTGGAGTTTGTTCCCTAAAATTAGAGAATTTAATGCTCCTAATACTGTGTTGTAAGCTAGCCCAGCGTAATATGAGGTGCTGCTCCTCCAGTTTGCGTGTGGCCTCACTCTGACAATGGAGGAGGCCTAGAACAGAGAGGTCAGTGTGAGAATGGGAAGGGGAGTTAAAGTGTTGAGCAATTGGGAGAATAAACGACAGATAATACTAACTCAGGCTATTTACCGAGTCTAAATCCTGCTTTCAAGTGCCTTCAGGTTTCCTGACTTTAATCAAATAACAGTAATTGGGAGTTTCCCGAATCCTTGTGTGTTGGGCACTAATTAAATAACGGCAACTAAGACTTTACTTTTGAGCCCAAGCCGGGTTAACCGTTTTACTGGGGTTTTTTTGCGCAATGTTGGTCAAAAATTGTACACTTTTTCTGCAGTGTGTGTGACAATTTGATTGGCCTCAATAGTAGAAACAAGTCATATTACAACAGCTAAACTGTCAGGCAGTTGTAAATCACAAACCAGGGAGCCATTGGCAGTATAATTTGACACCTAATTGGGTTTTTTCTGCTCTCTCCTTGCCTTCGCAAGCTCAATGAGTCAACATTACCTCATTGCGAGAAAGGGTGTAGGAAAATTTGACATCTTGCATGTACGCGTGTCTCGGTCTGTGGTGGCAGGGCTTGTATATTTTGACCACGTTCGCTAAAGGAAATTGCTGATGAATTAACAAGGCTGTTGATGGGTTCATGAAGCTGTTGATAGATTGCAAAGGCATCGCAGAGCTGAACAGACAAGGCGATCTGACAACTCCATGCTTTCACATAGGGTTCAAAAAGGATAATTAATATTTGCGTTTTACATCTGCAGCACTTTCTGTTCATGGAATCAAGAAAGATTAGCAATAGAGACGGCCTTTCTGCCCATCATTTCTGTGCAGCAGAGGAATGGTACTAACCCAATCGCACCTTTCAACACGATAGCCCTGGAGTAATTCAGCACAGAAACAGGCCCTTCATCTCAATTTGATCCTTCCGGCTAAGATGCCCCATCTTCACGCCCCACCTGCCCGCTTTTGGCCCATATCCCTCTAAACCTTCGACTATAACCCAGGACTATCGTCAAAATTCTTTAAGTTTAGATCCAAGTGATGTATACTTTAGACTACAGATACAGCGTGGAAACAGGCCCTTCTACTCACCGAGTCCGTGCAGACCAGTGATACACTAATGGATACAGAGACACCAAAGCCACAAATTAACCTACAAATCTGTACGTCCGTGGAGTGTGGTAGGAAACCGGAGCACCCGGAGAAGACCCACATGGTCACGGGGAGAAGGTAGAAACTCTGTACAGACAGCACCCGCAATCAGAATTGTTGCCGTAATTGTACATGGTGTCTGTAGCAACTTCTAGACCAATATAGAGTGTGCAACAGAAAATACATCTCTGCACCAACTTTTTGGAATCCTTCCAGCTCATTTGGGCTTGGAAACAGTTAACAATTAAAGCTCAGATGAAATATGGTAAAGTCAGACAACCTAATTCTGTGGGTTTCTGGCTACATCTCCCAGAGTTGATTTAAGTGTGCCAAAAGCAATTAGTGAGCAAGAACACGCAGAACCGATCCCACAACAACCAGGGTGAAATTCAGAAAGCAGCAGCATTGTTGGAATAAAGGTAAAGTACTGTAATTATACTGTTATATGGTTATCTGTCAATTGATAGGCAGACACAGCAAGGAAACAGGCCCTTCGACCCACCGAGCCGGCATCGACCATCCATCACCCGTTCACACTAGTCCCATGTTATCCCACTTTCTCATCCACTCCCTACACACTGGGGGCAATTTTCACAGGCAATTTAACTTACAAACCCACATGTCTTTGGGATGTGGGAGGAAACCGGAGCACCCGGAGGAAACCCATGCAGTCACAGGGAGAACAGGCAAACTCCACATGGACAGCACACGAGCTCAGGATCGAACCTGGGACTCTGGCACTGTGAGGCAGCGGCTCTGCTAGCTTGAGGGTAGTAAATGTTAAGATAAAGTTTTTAATTTCTGTTCTTCCCAGCCCTTCCTGCTGTCTCTTTCCAACAAGAGAGTGGTTAATTTCAAGATGCCTGGCACTCTCCAAATGCGAAATCTCTGAATGCTAAACTTCTTAAAGTACTTAACAATGATCAAGGAGGCTGCTGTAATTATTGAGGGCAGGCAGCCACTTCAAGATATAAGACAGGTGTAGTGGAATATTTAAAATTACGCTCATCAAACTCAGTGTGAAAGGCAGGAACAATTTAAAAATAATTAATCTTCCCAGAGTGATATCATTAATTCAATGGATCAAGGTAAAGAGTGTTTGGGTTTTGACGGGAAAATCCCTATGTAGTAAAAGGATTCTAACTTTGCTTTTAACCAATTAATTTGCCAAATCTCAGGCTCAATGTTTGCCTGATGTGATTTGAATCTGTACAGTAGTTCTCTTTCACCTGCAAAGGCAATTCCATCCTGATCGGTGTATCTAAAGAATTAAAAAAAATATTTTAATATTAGTTTTGAATGTTAAGGAAGGAATTATATGTTTTTTTTAATTAATGAACAGGAAACATTATATACTGTCAGGCTGCACTTAATCTGTGAACTGCAAATATCGTTAATTTTTGTTTGCTAGAATTTTCAATTGGGTTTTACCTAATTATTTGGTTAAGCAGAACACTTGAAAACTTTTAAAATCCCACCCGAAATTAAAGATTATTTAATTTACAATTAAAGATCAAATTACGGAGGTACATATTTAAAAAAATCAAAAATTGAAGCATTTATTAGTACAAAATCATAGACCAGATTCTCACACTTTAAATTATCCCTGGTGCGTCGGATGTAAAACTGAGATAGCATTGAATTAGTGACTGGGTGATCAGTGGGCTGTATGGACTCGGTGGGCCAAAGGGCCTGTTTCCATGCTGTGTCTCTAAAACTAAAAGGTAAAACTCGGAATAGTACATCCGTTGTCCTGGTGGCGGCACTGGTTTGTAGATGCTTAATAATATTATAAAACAAGTTAGGGGCGGTAGAGTTGCCCCCTTACATGCTGGAGACCCGGGTTAGCTCCCTACTATGGTTGCTGTCTGTACGGAATTTGAACGTTCTCCCCATGACCGCGTGGACATTCTCCCGTTTCCTCCCACACTCCAAGGCGTATAGGTTTTGTAGGTTAATTGGCCTTGGTATAGATTGTAAATTGTCCTAGTGTGTGTAGGATGGCGTTTGTGTACATGGTGATCGCTGGTCGGCGTGGAGTAAGTGGACCGATGGGCCTGTTTCCATGCTGTATCTCTCGAAAAAAACGAATGTGTAACCACTTGTCAGAAAGTTTTGAATACAGATTCTGCTTCACGGCCCCAAGCACACAGGCTTAGCTGCCGTTTCAATGTGGTTCTGAAGCAGTGATTTTTTTCTTCAGTGATGCCTTCATTCAGATGCAGTGTCAAATCAGAACCATCTTATATAAGCATAAAAGATACTGCTATTTTGTGGAAGACATTTCTGGTCGGCATTCATATCTCTCAAACGCTAAAACGGATTATGTGGACATAATTTGTTTGTTACATCTGGGAACATTTTTATTTGAGTATTGGCTTTTACATTCCCCCACATTATAACATAGCTCTTTAATGATACTTGATGGCTATAAGGGCCACCTAATGTTATGAAAGGTGCTACATAAATGCCAGTGCTTTAGTTAAAATAGCTAATAATAAATCTATTGAATTTGTGATATACCTCTTGCTGTTAAATCTTTATGGGCCTCTACTTGGGCTGTATACATGCAGGATGTAACACTGTTAACTTCTGGGAGTATCATAATATAAACAGCACCATCCCATCAACATTTATCTGGAATGTATGACAAATCTTACATCTGTGCTCACTTCTTGTGAACTGTTTATAAAAATCCTATTTTTAAAGTTCTAATGGAAACAACCAATGTAAACTCCTTACAATGCAATGGCATAAAGAGATGTATTATAACATTGTAAATGCAAGTTTGAAGTGGAAATGTGTCTGTATACCCTGGTTGAACTATTCTCTATTCTCAAATTTAATTCAGCCAAAAAATAAGAATTCATTTTTCATATTCAGCGCCAAAGGAGATAGCTGGCTTTATATTCAGTTTTAGTTTATTATCATGTGTACCGAGGTAAAGTGAAAAGCTTTCGTTGTGTGCTAAGCTGTCAGCGCAAAGTCAGTGAAAACTAATTGGAACTTTTCTCACCTCACCCTTCCATATCTCTCGTTTCCCTCTCCCCTGAGTCTGAAGAAGGGTCTCGAACCGAAACGTCACCCATTCCTTCTCTCGAGAGATGCTGCCTGACCCACTGAGCAGCATTGTGTGTCTATCTTCAGCAGATAGAAAATACATGATTGCAATCGAGCCAATGTGTTATATGTTAAAGACCTTGCATCTAAAGATGATTTTTCTTCTAACTTGTAGATGGTGGATCTTTGTATCAACTATAGGTTTAGTTTAGAGATATGACATGGAAACAGGCCCTTCATCCATTGTAAGTCCTTACAGTAAGGAACGTCCTAATTTGAGGAAGGACATTATTGCTATTGAGGGAGTGTAGCGTAGGTTCGCCAGGTTAATTCCTGGGATGGGTGGGCTGACGTATGATGAAAGAATGGGCTTGTTTTCGCTGGAATTTAGAAGGATGAGAGGGTATCTTATAGAAATATATAAAATTCGTAGAAGATTGGACAGGGTAGGTGCAGGAAGAATGTTCCTGATGTCAGGGGAGTCCAGAACCAGGGGTCACAGTTTAAGAATAAGGGATGGGCTATTTAGGACTGAGATGAGGAAAAACGTTTTCACCCAGAGAGTTGTGAATCTGTGGAACTCGCCACAGAAAGCAGTGGAGGCCAATTCACTGGATGTTTTCAAGTGAGTTAGATTTAGCTCTTAGGGCTAAGGGAATCAAGGGATATGGGGGAAAAGCCGTAACGGATCACTGATTTTGGATGATCAGCCATGATCATATTGAATGGCGGTGCTGGCACGAAGGGCCGAATGGCCTACTCCTGCACCTATTTTCTATGTTTCTATGTTTCTAAGCACATTGGGGTCATAGGAGCAGACACCTTAGACTTTGCCATACAGAGGTCTGCATCCAAGTGGGGTTAACTCTGAGAGCTCAGAGAGCTGACTTAGGCACCATATATTCTGTATATATTCTGTCTGTACAGACTAAAGAAGGGTCTCGACCCGAAACATCACCTATCCCTTTTCTCCAGAGAGAATGTCTGACCCGCTGAGTTACTCTTTTAGTGTCTATCTTTGGTTTAAACCAACATCTGCTGTTCCTTCCTACATTTTATCTATACCAAGTCTATCAGCCATTCCTGTCATTTTAAAGTGCTCACAGCCTTTATCTCTCTGGAGAAAAGTGAACAGATCTATTTCCTTTCAACTACTGGTAGAGCCGGGTTCGATCCTGAGCTCAGGTGCTGTCTGTGTGGAGTTTGCAGGATCTCCCTGGTTTTCCTCCAGATTCCTCCACATATCAAAGACTTTAGACTTTAGAGATATGGCATGGAAATAGGCCCTTCGGCCCACCGAGTGCATGCCGACCAGCGATCATCCCGTAAACTGGCATATCCTACACACTAGGGACGATTTCCATTTTTATTAACCAAAGCCAATTAACCTACAAACGTGTATGTCTTTGGAGTGTGGGAGTAAACCGGAGTACCCGGAGAAACCTCACGCAGTCACAGGGAGAACGTACAAACTCCATACAGATAGGACCCGAGGTCAGGATCGAACCTGGGTCTCTGTCGTGCTAAGGGAGCAACTCCGCCACGCGCAACTGTGCCATCTAGGCGTGCAGGTTTGGTGTTTAATTGGCTTCTGTAAATGGCCTTTGAGTGTGCAGTAAGTGCATGGGATAACATAGAAGTGTGAATGGATGATCAATGGTCAGCATGGACTCACGGGCCGAAGGGCCTGTTTCCATGCTGTACCTTTCAATTGCTTCAACCAATATCTTCTGTTTCTCTGCTTTCCAAATAGCCATGTATTTTGCTGCATTACCGCAACAACAATATAAAATTGCCATTGGATTTAAAAATCAGCACAGCATTGATGACTGAATTGTATCTGTGAACCTTGCACCAATTAACACCAGCTTTCAAATCCTGCACTTGAAATTATGCATGTCAAATGCAAAAGGAATAGTGGGTGTGGGAAGAAAAATTGCTTAGATTTCTAATATATTTCATGTCCTCACTGCTTCAGGGGGTTCTCATGGCCGGAGTGAAGTACCTTCAATGTGTAGTCATTCTTGTTATTGAGGCAGACATGACGATTGATTTGCACGCAGTAGTCTCAGCGAGAATATTAAGTGCGGAGAATATCTGTTGAAAGGGGACGAAGTGCTGGAGTAACTCATCAGTAAGTCACAGGTTAGAAATGTCACCTATCCATGTTCTCCAGAGATGCTGAGTGACCCACTGAGTTACTCCAGCACTTTCTGCCCTTTTGTGTAACGCTGCATCTGCAGTTCCGTGTTTCTACATTTACAGAATTTATATTGTTTTTTGTTTAGTTTATTTATTTTTTAGTTTAGTTTAGAGATACAGCACAAAAAAGGTTCCTTTGGCCCACCGAGTCCACACCGACCAGCGATCCCCGCACATTAACACTATCCTACACACTGTGGACAATTTACAATCTGACCAAGCCAACTTACCTGTAAATCCGTACGTCTTTAGTATGTGCGAGGAAATTGGAGAAGCCAGAGAAAACATATGCAGGACACGTGGAAAACGTACAAACTCTGTACCCGAGGTCAGGATCGAACCCAGGTCTCTGGCGCTGTAAGGCAGCAACTCTACCACTGTGCTACTACTGTTGATAAACCTGCAAACTTTATTCCATGTTTCCATAGTCACCCTGAATGAAATGTTTACACCTTCCAAAAACGCCATTTTCTTAATAAGCATTGAGATGGCATGTTGAGGCCCTTAGGTTAAGTATTTAGAGCTTTTAGTTTCAGAGATTCAGCGTGGAAACCGGCTCAAGTCCACGCTGATGACGATCACCCGTTCACACGAGTTCCATGCTATCCTTCTTCTTCATCCACTTCTTACACACTAGGGGATATTTACAGAAGGCCAATTACAACCCCGCATGTGCTTGGCATGTTTGAGGAAGCCGGAGCACCCGGAGGAAACCCATGCGGTCACAGGGAGAACGTGCAAACTCCACACAGACAGCACCCAAAGTCAGGATGGAACCCGGGTCTCTGGCACTGTGAGCAGCAGCTCCACAGCCGCTGTGCCACTGTACTGCCCCACGGTGTAATTATTTTTTCTGCTTGATTCTGTACACTTGATCCTGTCACCCGCTTCTCAGTTATACCCATTTGTTAGTCCCGTTTGCAATCAGATACTGATCTGTCAACACTGTGCATACATTGCCTCAGCAGTTACTGTCAACTGGTTTAGCTGCTGATGTATCAGCGCTGAGGAACAATGGCAAGTGGCAACAATCACGCAAACAGATTGCAGCCGAGACTCCTGATTTTTTTTTTTAGCCGAAAATGGCTTTTTGTTATGGGAACTGCTGTCGAGCTTGAGTCATGCAGCTGAAATAATGGCTGTGTGTATGGTTTCCAGAAAATTTGACATGGTTCTTGCTTCTTATTGTTGGGTATGTTCATTTTTCTATCTCTGGAAAGAGCTCATCCACATAAAATGTGACAGCGTGGTATTTGCAGTGTTACAGTTGACTAATAAAGTATGATTGGCAGTGTGGAGACACTGTTTCCAGTGGGTGAATGAAGCTACCAAGTAATACTCTAAAGCCCGAATGGGTAAGCTGCCAGAAAAATGTTTTACTTTTTACAATACAAAACAGGTGGCAGCGATTCAGTGTGAAATGATTTGATTTTTCATGGAAGGGAGGGAGTACTGCAAAAACAGCGCAGTAATATTGAGCCTCCTCAAACTCCAGGATCCTGGCATAGAAAATGTAACTCTTGGCTTGAGTCAGTGGTGCCTCTGAAAGTGACTGCTACTGAATGAAGGCTTTTCATTTATATGCTGCAAACAATAGTGCGTAGATGATAGAAAGCTACTGTACATTGAAGCATGTAGAAAAGATGATTTAAATAGGAAGTGGTGCCTCAGAGCACCAGACACCCGGGTTCGACCCTGACTTATAGCTCTGTCCCACGGTACGAGTTCATTCCAAGAGCTCTCCTGAGTTTAAAAAAAATCAAACTCGTAGCGGGTACGTCGGAGTTTGGGGGCGTCTCTTAGCGCTAACGGCAGGTACTCGGGAAGACTCGCTAACAGCAGGTAAGCTCAGGAAGACTCGTGAAGATTTTTCAACATGATGAAAAATGTCCACGAGAGCCCCGAGTACCGACGAGCGGCCATTACCGTAAATCTCCGAGTTCAAATCAGAGCAAACTCGGGAGAACTCTTGGAATGAACTCGTACCGTGGGACAGGGGTTTAAGGGTGCTGTCTGTAAGGAGTTTGTATCTTTTCCCTGTGATCCGCTTGGGTTTTCTCCGGGAGTTCCGCTTTCCTCACACACACCCAGGTTTGCCGGCTAATTGGCTTGGTAAAATTGTAACTTGTCCCCAGTGTGTGTAGGATAGTGTGAATGTGCGGGAATCGCGAGTCAGCGCGGACCCAGTGGGCCGAAGGGCTTGTTTCCGCAATGTATCTCTAAACCAAAAAAATATATATCTATATATACATGAGAGGAAAAGTGTAATGTATATTGATAGGATAGAGTAGTTGAGTTGAGTTTATGTTCACGTGCACTGAGGTACAGTGAAAAGCTTTTGTTGCGTGCTAACCGATCAGTGGAAACACAATACATGATTACAATCGAGTCATCCACAGTGTGCAGATACAGGATAAAAGGAATACGTATATTGATAAGATAAAGGGAAAAGTATATCGATAGGCGGTACAGTGGTGCAACGTAGAGCCAGAGAGCCGCATGCTGTCTGTACGGAGTTTGTACATTTTCCTGTGACCACGTGGGTTTCCTCCGGGTGCTCCGGTTTCCTTCCACATCACAAAAACGTGCAGGTTTGTAGGCTAATTGGCCTCTGCAAATTGCTCCTGGTGTGTTGGGAGTGGATGGATAAGTGGGTTAACATAGAACTGGTGTGAACGGGTGATCGATCGTCGGCATGGACTCGGTGGGCCGAAGGGCCTATTTCCACGCTGTATCTCAAAACCAAATTAAACTGCGTGGAAAGAATATCTCTTAACTGCAACCGGCTAGAAATGGGTTTGAAGCTGGAGGTTGCCTCAGGGAGACTGCACTCGTAACCTCATGTTCACAACATTTACCTATTTACATGTTAAAATAATAGACTGTGTCAATCTCACTGGATCAATGCTTTAGACAGAAGCCTGCCTGCGAGAAAAAAAGGATAACATCCAAGCAGCAATGATATCAGCAAGTGCATTTCCACCAAAAGCGACAAATGATCTGCTACTCAAGGACACAAAATGAAGACTTGCGCTATTGCTGTATGTTTGAGGCCACTCCTTCACTTAAGATTGACTGCAGTACAAGTTCCCCGGAGGGAATGTGACTCCTCAGCAGTTACTAATCGTGCCTGGAGCTATGAGCCTTTCTGTTCCGATGACTTGACTAATTATTGTTTAATGAATGGCCCAAGTAGGATTATAAGCATTTACAGTATGTATGTATTAATCAATCATTGTGTGAAGATAAAAGACTCCCCCTTCTTTCATCCCATTGTGCCACATAGCCTGGATTTCAAAACAATTAAGATTCAAATTAACTCGGTGAAACTAATTCAATGTGTTTAGAGTTTTGTCACATGTTAAATTATATTTGTGAAGGAATTTGATGTTTTATCCATGTTCAGAATGTTCATGTATGGGAATAACATCTGTTTAATGTTACCAATGGTGTAAATGATCCTGTGAGTTTAAAATGTCACAAAAAAGCTGCATGGAACATTCGGAGGTTGGCAAGATTGATTGCTTGCGTTGAAACAGGCCCTTCGGCCCACCGAGTCCACGCTGACCACAATAACCCATTCACACCAGTCCTATGTTCCCCACTTCTTATCTACACCCTACACAATAGGGGCAAGTTACAGAGGCCAATTTACCTAAAAACATCCACCTCTTTGGGATGTGGGAAGAAACCGGAGCACCCAGAGCGCAGGGTGATCCTGCAAACTCCACACAGACAGCACCCGAGGTCAGGATTGATCCTGGGTCTCTGGCACCGTGATGATGGTGGCTGTCTTTTTTGAGGCAGAATCTCCTGTAGATCACTTTGATGACGGGGAGGTCAGTAGCTGCGATGGTCCGGGCAGTGTCTACCACTCTCTGTAATCTCCCTCGCTCCTGTGGCATATTCTGGAATATTCTGGTGGGACGAGGCATGTGCTTGTATGGAGCGAAGATGGAACACAAACTTATGATCATGGGCATTTATACATTTGCTGTATCCACATTCCACCGCCATCGCAACTGGTATCTGGCTGGAAAATGAATGGAAAGTTTGGAATAATGGGTACATAATCACAGCACTGGGAGGTCTAGGGACTTATTACAGTATTCCTCCATCAGTCAGTGTATTGAATATAGAAGTTGGGAGGTCATGTTGCAGTCGTATAAGACGTTGGTGAGACTGCATATTGTGTTCAGTTCTGGGCTCCATGTTATAGGAAAGATGTTGTCAAGCTGGAAAGGGTACAGAGAAGACTTGCCAGAGAGGATGTTGCCAGGACTAGAGGGCCTGAGCCACAGGGAGAGGTTGAGTAGGCTGGGGCTCTATACTTTGGTGCATAGGAGGATGAGGGGTGATCTTATAAAAGTGTATAAAATCATGAGAGGAACAAATCAGGAAAATGAGTCCTTTGCCCAGTTGGTGAATCGAGGACCAAAGGACATAGGTTCAAGGTGAAGGGGAAAAGATTGAATAGGAATCTGAGGGGTAACATTTTCAGACAAAGGGTGGTGGGTGTCGGGCGTCTGAACAAGCTGGCAGAGTAGGTAGTTGAGACAGGGACTCTCCCTACATTTGAGAAACAGTTTAAGAATCATTGAACAGGTACATGGATAGGACAGGTTTGGAGGGATATGGAACAAATGCAGGCAGTTGGGACTAGTGTAGGTGGAACATGTTGGCCGGTGTGGGTGAGTTGGGCTGAAGGGCCTGTTTCCACACTGTACCACTCTGTGGCTCTAGTCTAGTCTGTGAGTAGCTCTTGGTTATTTTATCATTACAGAGACGTCTTCTTCAAGGTTCAATGTCTGGAGTTTCCTTTCAATCTCTGCAATTCATTCATCATAATTTCATAGCATTGTGCAAAGAAAGCTATTTGCTGCAACATCTCATTAACTACCTAATCTCCAAACAACAAGAAATAACACCATGGCAAATTGAAGGCTTATTGAATGTTTTATTTTAAGAATTTGTTATAGCAAATATATAAAAAATGTTTTCTGATGTATAATTGTTACTTTGAGAGTCTCCTAATTCTAGTTTAATTACATGGGCAGTAGAAACCTAAAGTGAAAAATATCTTCTGCGTCTTCTTTGTGTTGCTACTGGTGTTGTAGTCATTTATCGGCACATTGCACAATTATTTAAACAACTTATTAGAACAACCATTTAAACAACCATTTAGATCAGAGATGAGGAAACACTTTTTCTCACAGGGAGTTATGAGCCTGTGGAATTCTCTGTCTCAGAGGGCGGTGGAGGCCGGTTCTCTGGCTGCTTCAAGAGAGAGCCAGATGGGACTCTTAAAGATAGCAGAGTCAGGGGATATGGGGAGAAGGCAGGAATGGTGTAGTGAATGGGGATGATCAGCCATGATCACATTGAATGGCGGTGCTGGCTCAAAGGGCCGAATGGCCTACTCCTGCACCTATTGTCCATTGTCCATTGTCTATTATCACTACCAGCAGTGCTCTATGTTTCGATCAGTCCAGTACATTGTATGGAGACCGTTTTCTCAGCTGTATGACTAGATTTCAATGATATCCTTGCCTAATCGATGTATACATCTGGGGAGGACACAAGGTGCTGGAGTAACTCAACGGTTCCGGCATCATCTCTAGAGAACATGGATGGGTGATGTTTCAGCTTGGGACTCTTCATCAGATGCCAGGGATGGCACGGTGGCGCAGCGGTAGAGTTGTTGTCTCACAGCACCAGAGACCCGGGTTCGATCCTGACCACAGGTGTTGTCTGTATGGTGTTTGTGCATTTTCCCTGTGACCGCGTGGGTTTGATCCGGGTACTTTGGTTTTGTAGGTCAATAGGCTTTGGTAAAAAATTGTAAATTGTCCCTAGAGTGTAGGACAGTGCTAGTGCACGGGGTGATTGCTGGTCGGTACGGACTCAGTTGGCCTAAGGACCTGTATCACTAAAAAACGTTGAAAATACCTGAATTATCTCTTCTCTATGTTCTGCAGAGATGCTGCCTGACTCTCTGAGTTACTCCAGCACTTTGTGTTCTACGTAAGATGGCAGCATCTGCAGTTACTTGTGTCTCCATACGCCTGGGGAGTATTTCCTGACTCCTGAAGAGAAAAGTTCAGTTATTTTACAACAGTAAACTTAATTATAATTGGGATCTTTTTAGTATATTTGGAATACCAAGGACCCAGGTTCGATCTTGACTACGTGTGCTGTCTGTAGGAAGTTTGCACTTTCTCCCTGTGACTGCATGGATTTTCTCAGGTATCTCCGGTTTCCTCCCACACTCCAAAGACGTACAGACTCGTAGATTAATTGGCTTGGTATAATTTTAAATTGTCGGTAGTTTGTGTAAGTGTGCAGGGATCGCTGGTCGGCGCAGACTCGGTGGGCTGAGGGCCTGTTTCCACGCTGTACCTCTAAACTAAATTTTAAAAGACTATACAAGAGTACAATCAAGCCGCCCGTGGTGTACAGAAACTGTAAAGGATAAAGGGTGCAACATTTAATGCAAGCTATAACATCAAAGTCAGATAAAGTCCAATTTAAGATAGTTGTACTCGGTTTTATGTTCTATAAAACAAAGGTGCTTTCTCTTAATATAAAATGGTAATCTATTTATTTGTTATTGCAGTTGAGTCGGGTTTATTAGTGAGTTAGATGACTAGATGCATTATGGAATACTGTCACAGTGAGATAGGAGTGATAAGCAAACGTTATCTTCAAGAACGGTCTGTAACTTAGAAGTCAGAGTAAAAAAAAACACAACTTTAGCTCGGCAGAAATATAATATCCTTTTTGATATGGAAAGACACTTGGGGCTGGTAGCAAACTGCAAAGTAGTAAAACCATAATGCTAACTAATTATATACAAGTACTTGTTGAATGTAATGCTATATGGAGGGACATTTCACAAGTCAAAACATCCCATCACTTCTGAGCTGTAGGCACTGAGCTGCTTTCAGTCATTAAAACCCAATGACAGAATCGGCAAACTATAACTGGATGTCATTAAAGAATCTCCATGTTTGAGGGCTGTATGATAAAATGACCCCTTTGTAGCAAGACTAGAGAGTTTTCATCACATTCGGCTAATTGTAACCGCGTCACCATTTCACTCCTTCCTCTGCTTCTCTTGCATATCCTGATCTAACATCACGGTGTTTGCCGCCCGCTTTATTAACCGCCCCGTCTGATTGCTTTGCCTTCCAGTCATTCTGTCAATGAACAATGCTTGTGTAAACACGGCAAATCAGTGCCAAGGCTCAGGCAAGCGGTACTACACAAATGTGACTGATAGAGTGGGAAGAAGAGAGGTTAAAATAAAGCTCAGGCAAGCACTTTGATGGAGGGGACTAGATAGGATGAATGCGCAGAGTGGGTGGCACGGCGGTGCAGCGGTAGAGTTGCTCCCTTACAGCGCTTTTAGCACCAGAGACCCGGGTTCAATCCCGACTACGGGTGCTGTCTGTGTGGAGTTTGTACGTTCACTCTGTTTTCTCCGAGATTGTCAGTTTCCTCCTGCACTCCAAAGGTTTGTCGGCTAATTGGCTTTCTATTGATATAAATTATCCCCCATGTGTGCAGGATAGTGTTAATGTGCGGGGATTGCTGCTTGGTGCAGATTCGACGGGCCAGGGGGCCTGTTTCCGCACTGTATCTCTAAACTAAACTAAACTAAACTAAAGTTGGGGAATCAAGAACCAGAGGACATGGGTTTAAACTGAGAGGGGAAAGATTTAATTGGAACCTGAGAGATAACCTTTTCACACAGAGGGTGGTGGGTGTATGAAACGAGCTGCCAGATGACGTAGTTGAAGCAGGGATTATAATAACACTTAAAAAAAAACATTTGGACAGGTACATGGATTGGAAAGCTTTGGCGAGATATAGGCCAAATGTGGACAAATGGGACTAGCGTAAATGGACGAGTTGGGCCGAAGGGCCTGTTTCAGTGCTGTATGACTATAAAATGCTGAGGTCAAATATAGCTGTTAAGCTAATAGAATATTTATAAAAATCAGAAATTCAATTAATTGGAGCAAATTCCCTTTTTCATGCTTTTAAAACAAGTTCATGTTACATCTTCTGAGTGATCTATAATTTGAGAATATTTAGTTTAATGTAGCGATACAGCACGGAAACAGGCCCTTCGGCCCACTGAGTCCATGTCGACCATCGATCATGCCACGCCCAAAGAATTTCAAAATTGTTGATCAAAAGGGAAAAAAAAGGGTTTTATCTTATTTTCACAATGTGGTGGGTGGGAATTAATTTTGACTGAGATAGCACAACCAATAGTTGGATAGACAACTGTGAGTGGCTTGCAATGAGTTTATACTTTAGACTTTACAGATACTGCGTGGAAACGGGCCTTTTGGCCCACCGAGTCCGCGCCAACCAGCGATCACCCCGTACACTAGCACACTACACACACTAGGGACAATTTATTATTTTACCAAAGCCAGCTAACCTACAAACCCGCGTGTCTTTGGGATGTGAGAAGATCAGGATGGAACTCTGGTCTCTGGTGCTGTGAAGCAGCAGCTCTACCCGCTGCACCACCATGCCGCTCTCTTCAGATAACCGTTCAGGAATGAAGGATGTCTGATTACACGAGGGGTCTTTAATTAGAACAATCAAAATGTTAATGTTCATTTACATCCACACCCAATCTTCAATTAAGATCTCTTCCAAAACTCTGCTGGGGGAATGGAGGAATGTGGGTTTTATGCAGGCAGATAAAAGTTGGTCTTGGCATCATGTTCCTCACAGTTATTGTGGGCTGAAGGGCCTGTTCCTGTGCTGTACTGTTCCATGTAGGACGTCTTAGATTCAATCCTGCATTGGAGTGCGAAATGTGAAAGGAGTTGAACTCATTTAGCTCTTTGTTACATCAGATCATCCCAATGAGCCTCCCAACCAATGGGTAATCTTTTGCATGCAGTTGCTGTTTTGTACCCAAGAGTTGTCGCCAATTTATATGTCAACTCTTGATTGGAAGCCTTCAACATCAGGCTGATTATGTGATTATGGCCTGTTGGGGATTGATATATTTTTACTCAGATATGATAAAGAACTGTAATATTTATACTTGTTACAACACAAGTAGGTGCGGCAGTGGAAGGTGCTGCTTCACAGCACCAGAGACCCAGGTTCAATCCTGACTACAGGTGCTGCCTGTGTGGAGTTTGCACGTTCTCCCTGTGACGGCGTGGGGTTCCTCCAGGTGCTTCGCTTTATCCCACATGCAGGTTTGTAGGTTAACTGGCCTCTATAAATTGTCCCTTGTAGATAGAACTAATGTACAGGTGATTGCTGGTCGGCACAGACTAGGTGGGCTGAAGGGCCTGTGTCCACACTGTATCTCTAAACAAAACTAAACTAAGTTGAAGTATAAATATGGTGGCACAGTGGCGCAGCTGCTGAGCTGGTACCTCACAGCACCAGTGACCCAGGTTCGATCCTGACCTCAGGTGCTGCCTGTGTGGAGTTTGCACGTTCTCCCTGTGACCGCGTGGGTTTCCAGTGACCATCGATCACCCGTTCACACTAGTTAGTTCTATGTTGTCTCACTTTCATATCCACACCCTGCACACTCGGGGCAATTTTACAGAGGTCATTTAACGTACAAACCTGCATGTCTTTGGGATCTGGTGGGAACCCCGTGCACCCGGAGGAAACCCACTCGATCGCAGGGAGAATGTGCAAAGTCCACACAGACAAAGGGTCAATGGCTTAATGGAACTTGATTGTGACATGGGTATAGTGAAATCTCCATTTGCATGCAGTTCAGTAAAAATCCTACTATACATTGGAACAATCATGCTCAAGTACTCGAGTGTAAGAACAGTGGATTATATCCAGGCAGCAGCCATGTTTCCGGCAACATCTTGTACCCTTTAAGTTGAAAGTTGTTAAAAATGTTAGCACCTGAATTCAGGATTGGACCAGAGTTCCAATCCCGATAAATGTCTCTGTTCTATTGCTTCACCTCAACATCTCCTCAAAGTTTGCCGACAGAGTTCTGTGAGAACCCCTCTGTCTTTCCTGCGGTTCTCTTGCTCAACTACCATGTTCTGACCTACACTCCACCCATCACTTCCCTGGCTTTGTCCAACCCCCATCTCTCTTTCCAGCTTTCTCCCCCCCCCAACCACAACCTGCCAAAGGGTCCCGACTCAAAACATCGCCTGAACATTCCCTCCACAGATGCTGCGTGGCCCGCTGAGTTCCTCCGGTGCTTTTCCACTTTCCTTGAGAAACGAAGGGACCATTGAAAGAAGTTGATACATATTGAACGTGTATTTAAGTCTTCGTAAAATATACCATTACGCATGAAATTTTAATGCTTAAATAAACTCCTGTCTTTGGACTTATCTTAAATTAGTTCTTGTATAAATATATTTCAATTTAATTTGATTGCAGGAAACACACTTTATTGCCCGAGTAAAAATGAGGGATCGTTATTCTGAAAGAAAACACCTCGTAGCTCAATTTTTAAAAATTAAGTTATAATTTTTCAGCAGGCTGTTTTTACAGCTGTGTTTAAGCATATTATGCTTTAAGAACTTTCATATTTCTTTTTGTTTTCCGTACTTTGCTCTGGTAATTTGAAAGTTACTTACAGCAGGTGAAAGGCTTTTGTTTTAGTTCCTCAATGTACCGTCACTAATATCTGTCACAGATTCCAACAGGTTCCTGAAAAGTGAATAATCATTTCAACACAAATTGCTGCACGTTTTATGAGCTGATATTCAGCTAGGAATATACAATACAGCTGTGAGATTAAAACGACAAAAATGCATTGTGTGGGGACAAAACCTGGAGAAAACCTTACCCACTTAGTCCCCTTAAAGTGAGAGCGGAAAGTTTTAATAGGAACCCAGGGCCACCCTTTTCATGCAGAGGGTGGTGGATGCATGGAAAGAGTTGCCAGAGGAGGTAGTTGATGCAGGTACTATAACAGCATTTAAAAGGTATTTGGAAAGCTCTTTGGAAATAGAGGATGTGGGCCAAACGTGGGGAGGTGGGGCTACTAGCCCAGATGGGGCATCTTGGTCGGCATGGGCAAGCTGGGCTGAAGGGCCTAACTATGTCCTTTCATGGCCCTCAGTCCCAATGCATTCCATTGCATCTTTTCTATACCACTAGAACTGCTTCTACATTCATATTTTTTTAAATAATATGCTGAAATTGCAGAAGAATTAGGTTTATTATTTTCAAATGTACCGAGGAACAGTGTAAAACGTTGTTTTGAATGCTATCCAATCAAATCAGATAATACCATACATCAATGCAACTCAAGTGCCACAGGTAGAGCGAAGGGAAAGACTCAGAGAGCAGAATATAGTGCTCAGCGTTGTGGCACCATAGTTCTGAAGAAGGGGCCCGACCTGAAACATCACTCGTCCCTTCTCTCCAGAGATGCTGCCTGTCCCGCTGAGTTACTCCAGCATTTTGTGTCTATCTTTGGTTTAAATCAGCATCTGCAGTTCCTTCCTACACAGTTCTAGAGACAAAGTCCAATATCCTCAATGGCGTAGAAGTGAATCAGACAGGACCCTGGCTTATGGAAGGACCGTTTACAAGTCTGATAACAGAGGGGAAGAAGCTGTTCCTGAGTCTGATGTTGCGCGCTTTCAATCTCCTGTATCACCTGCATGATGGGAATGGGAAGGAGGAATTCATCATCTTTAATCATTACGAATGAATCATCGGTTGCTTTTTCGAGGCAGCGCAGAGTCAATGGTGGGGAGTCTGGTCTCTGTGATGGACTGGGCTACATCCACAAATCACAGTTCGACGGCACTGAAAGGAAAAATTATTTTATACAGTTTCAGGAAGAAATACTGATGGACAGATCTTACCTACTGCAGTAACTAATTTTCTTTCAAATTCTGATTGTCCTATTGTTCAATTCATGTTCATAAGTTATAGGAGAAGAATAGGCCATTCGGCCCATCAAGTCTACCCAGGCCATTTAATCATGGCTGGTCTATCTTTCCGTCTCAACCCCATTCTCTTGCCTTCTCCCCATAACCCTTGACACCTGTACTAATCAAGAATCTATCAATCTCCACCATTTGAAGCAGTTTATTTTATTTTATTTTAGTTTGCTTAAAGATACAGTGTGGAAACAGGCCCTTCGGCCCACTATATCTGCACCAACCAGCGATCGCCACACATTAACACTACCCTACACACACACACACACACTAGGGACAATTTTACATTTATACCAAGCCAATTAACCTACAAACCAGTACGTCTTTGTGGGTGGGAACTGAAAATCTCGGAGAAAACCTACGCAGGTCACGGGGAGAGCGTGCAAACTCCGTACAGACAGCACCCGTAGTCGGGATCGAACCCGGATCTCTGGCGCTTTAAGGCAGCTGCTCTACTGTTGTGCCACCGTGCCGTCCTACAAATCACATTCCTGTGTTTTTCTTTTCCAGAGTATTTCTAGAGGATAAGTGAACTGTTTCATACAATACATTGTAAGACAAGGAACAAAACAAGTCGTTGACAACACTTGTACACCAAAATAACTGGATCAGTCTGTAAAATACATGGGAGTGTGAATTAAATCTTGCTGCGGTGAATTGGAATGAAAAATGTCACATTATATATTTAAATGGGATTTAGAAACAGTATTTAAAAAACAGATGTAGTATTTTAGAAACTGTTGTTGTTCTGGGACTTGAAATTCTTTAGAGAACTGAGTGTTATCCCTTTGAGTACTGAATGTCCTATGCAGCATTCCAACATTTCACATGTTTCCTGCAAGATCTACAGAAAGATTTGTCTATGAATCTCTAATGCTGAACATTATGACGCACAATTGGAACAATATGTATATTCGACCTGTCAATTCTGTAAAAAGCTTAAAATCTAACGTCTAATGACATCCATGTGTTTGGGATCATTAGGGAATGACATTGTCGATAAACAGATCACCGCGGTAGGGCTGGATAGGCAGGCAAATGCAAACAGAAATCACAATTAATATAAAAGGGGCAGATCAAATAACACCTGAGGGGGAAGGATGAGTGAACATTTCAGGTCTGCGCTTTCATGGGGTCACAAGGGAATTACTAACTGAGTTTCATGCTCCATTTTGGGATCTTTTTGACTGATCTTCTGCAGTAAAGATTTGGAACGAGTGTTACTTTTAACGTTGCATTTTCAAAGTAAATTTATTCTTGCAAATAATTTTTGTTACAAATAAATGGCACCTAGAAGAGGGCTGATTAATGTGCTAATGAAGATCTTTCCCCCTAAAGACTGTGAACAATAAGCAATTCATTAGCGTCCCAGTGTCCAATAAACACCTTACAACCATTTTGGTTGCAGATAAGTTGTCCTGATTGAAATCATCTTAACTGTAGCTCTGGTGTTTCCATGCGCTGTGAAACAAAGCAGCTGTTTACAGCACGCCCCATCCTACCAAATGTCTGTCCCCACCACCTTCCAGAGATGGCTGCCTGCAGCACATGTGTGAACGATATGAATGTTCTCTCCAGCACACAAAGGGATCCTATTGTGACTGTATCATCCGACTAGATATTGAGCAGTCTGTGTAGCATTTCATAAACAGACCTCTAACCGTTTAAGGGAAAGGCATTTGCCCTGATGTTTAGTTTAGAGAGACAGCATGGAAACATGCCCTTCGGCCAATTGTCTGCTCCGACTATTGATCACCCGTTCACACTAGTTCTATGTTATCCCACTTTCTCATCTACCCCCTGCACACAATGGGCAATTTACAGAGGGCCAATTAACCTACAAACCCGCACGTCGTTAGGAAAGTGGATGACCCGGAGGAAACCCACGAGGTCACAGGAAGAACGTGCAAACTCCAAACAGACAGCACCCGAGGTCAGAATCGAACCCGGATTTCTGGAGCTGTGCGGCAGCAGTTCTACCGCTGCGCCACTGTGCTGCATAAAAAAATCGAAGCCAAAGCACGGTGGTGCAATGGTAGAGTTGCTGCCTCACAGCACTGGAGACCCGGGTTCGATCCTAAGGGTGCTGACATTACGGAGTTTGTAGGTTCTCTCTGTGACTGCGTGGGATTTCTCCGGGTGCTCCGGTTTCCACCCACTCTCCAAAAACGTACAGGTTTGTAGGTCCGTTCCTTCTGTAAATTGCCCCCCTAGTGTGTTGGATAGAACTAGCGGGTGGGCGATCTCTGGTCAGTGCAAACACAATGGGCCATAGGGAACACTGTATTTTTCACTGTATCTCTAAGCTAACCTAAGGTAAAGCCTCCATTGCCTCATCTAAGCTAGTCCCATTTAGCCCATATCCCTCCAAACCTTTCCTACCCATGAACCTATTCAAGTGTCTTTTAAATGTATATATTGTACCAGGCTCAACTACCTTCCCTCCTGCACCCGTGCAGATCTCATGGAATTCATCAACCTCACCACCAATTTTCATCCTGCACTCAAATTTACTTGGACCATTTCCGACACCTCCCTCCCCTTTCTAGATCTCACAAGAAATAGACTATTGACTGACGTCTATTGCAAACCCACTGACTCCCACAACTATCTCGACTACACTTCTTCCCACCCTGCTTCCTGCAAAGACGCTATCCCGTGCTCCCAATTCCTCCGTCTACGCCGCATCTGCGCCCAAGATGAGCTGTTCTATACTAGAGCATCCGAGATGCCCTCATTCTTTAGGGAATGGGGGTTTCCCTCTCCCATCATAGATGAGGCCCTCATTCGTGTCTCCTCGGTACCCCGCAACTCCGCCCTTGCTGCCCCCCCCCCGTCGCAACCGAGATAGAGTCCCCCTAGTCCTTACCTACACTACAACACACCCCGGAACCCCACCTTTCACTGTGAAGGCCCTGCCTTGGTTTAACTTCCCAAAAAGCCATCCCTCGCACTTAGCTGCATAAACGATGATCCATTTTGCTGAACCAACAACTGATCAGCTGTGACATTTTAGGAGAACATTACCCACCACCCAACAAACCACTTATCCTACCCAGTAAGGCACATTACTGTATTTTTGTATCTCTGTAGTGTTGTCTAAATGGTCTAAATACTACCTAAATGGTGTCAAGTTGGGAAAAGGGGACGTACAACGGGATCTGGGGGTCCTTGTTCATCAGTCTATGAAAGTAAGCATGCAGGTACAGCAGGCAGTGAAGAAAGCGAATGGCATGTTGGCCTTTATAACACGAGGAATCGAATATAGGAGCAAAGAGGTCATTCTGCAGTTGTACATGGCTCTGGTGAGACCACACCGGGAATATTGTGTGCAGTTTTGGTCCCCTAATTTGAGGAAGGACATTCTTGCTAGTGAGGGAGTGCAGCGTAGGTTTACAAGGTTAATTCCCGGGATAGCGGGACTGTCATATGCTGAGAGAATGGAGCAGCTGGGCTTGTACACTCTGGAGTTTAGAAGGATGAGGGGGGATCTCATGAAACATATCAGATTGTTAAGGGCTTGGACACACTAGAGGCAGGAAACATGTTCCCGATGTTGTGGGAGTGCAGAACTAGGGGCCACAGTTTAAGAATAAGGAGTAAGCTATTTAGAACGGAGATGAGGAAACACTTTTTCTTACAGAGAGTGGTGAGTCTGTGGAATTCTCTGCCTCAGAGGGCGGTGGAGGCAGGTTCTTTGGATGCTTTCAAGAGAGAGCTGGATAGGGCTCTTAAAAACAACGGAGTCGGGATATGGGGAGAAGGCAGGAATGGGGTAGGATTGGGCATGATCAGCCATGACTACATTGAATGGCGGTGCTGCCTCGAAGGGCTGAATGGCCTACTCCTGCACCTATTGTCTATTGTCTATTGTGCATAGCCTCAACAGTCTATATCAGTAAACAAGTCGACATTTGTAATAGTGTATTACACATCATGTGCTGCTGACAGTTTCTTGTCAACAGATTTCAGAATCTGAGTTTCATGAATGCAAGACAGAGAACAATTTTGTTTCATCTCTTCCAATGTACTGACCATTTATTGGGTTACTGCTCCTACAAAGTTGAGCAGTTCCTTAGTAGAAACAGGAAAGTGCGGATGCTGGTTTACAAACAAAGTCACGACATGCTGGAGGAACTCAGCAGACCAGGCAGCGTCATGCTGAGTTACTTATTTTGTGTCTTTTTTTGAGCAAATACTTACTTAGTTTAGAGCATCGGGGAGGCACAATGGCACAGTGGTAGAGTTGCTGCCTTCCAGAGCCAGAGACCCGGGTTCCATTGTGACCATGGGTGCTGTCTGTACGGAGCTTGTACGTTCTCCCCGTGACTGCATGGGTCACTCTGGTTTCCTCCCACACTCCAAAGACGTACAGGTTTGAAGGTTAATTGGCTTGGTATCAATGTAAATTGTCCCTAGTGTGTGTAGGATAGTGCTGCGTGTACGGGGTGATCGCTGGTTGGCGCGGACTCGGTGGGCCAAAGGGCCCGGTTCCACGCTGTATCTGTAAGGTTTAAAGTCAACTCATTGCAAGCTATTCACAGTTGTCTATCCAACTATTGGTTGTGTTATCTCAGTCAAAATTAATACCCGCCCACCACATTGTGAAAATAAGATAAAACACTATTTTTCCCTTTTGATCAACAATTTTGAAATTCTTTGGGCGTGGCATGAATAAATGTCCTTTTCTATTTTTACAAAAGCCTCTTACAACAGATGTCAACCTCCAGAGCTCTTGATTAATGGGCAATATTACTTAATTGAAATAGTTCAGCAAAGTGGATGTTTGAAGTATGGATTTTGTAAAGTTTGTCTGCCTTGGGTAGGAATATTTTGCGTCTTTGGTGTTTACCGTTTATCGTTCACTTTATGCAAGAAAATGCATGAGATTGGAATTATCAAAGACCTGTCATTGCAAGGCAAGTAAGTCACATCAAGTTGATTTCATTATTTGTAGTTTTGAATTAACAAAATGTATATTATAGTTGGTAATTGCGGGGTGCAAAACGGACTTTAATCAATCTGTTCATAAATTTAAGCAGCATTTAATATCTAAGATAAACATAAATGCAGATGAGGCAGAAATTTGAAAGGCCACGAAAAGGCTGGGTTTTTTCGGACATCAGGTGTTTCTAAGCTGAAGAAAGAGATTTTTTTCAAGAGATTCATAAGTGTTTCATTGTCATCTATGTCGAGAAAGGAACAGTGAAGTTAATGCTTGCTTCTAAACACAATACTAATAGATAACATATAATAAACTCACTGGAGTTTAGAAGGATAAGGGGGGATCTCATTGATGCCTGCCGAATAATGAAAGGGCTGGATAGAGTAGATCTACTTCCTCTTATCGAGTCCACGCACAAGATTAGAAGTTGTTCAGCCAGAGCTGAACACAATTCTCGGCATCTGCATACAATGGTGTCGGTCTTGTCGCTTCTTGTGCTTCTTGTGTGTGGTGATGGAAAGGATGGTGGAAACAGGGCCGCGATGTCAACACTCTTTCCTTGACCTCGATAGAGTAGATGCGGAGAGGATGTTTCCACCAGTGGGAGAGTCTAGGACTAGAGAGCACAGACTTGGAATAAAAGGAAGTACTGTTACAAAGGGGATGAGGAGATGACAAAGAAAAATTATCAGGACTTCTCTTCCTTCAATCCGGGACATTGCGTGCAAACGTTGCTTGAACAAGGCCAACAGCGCTATAAAGACTCCACACATCTCCATCATGGACTCTGCTGCCCTCGGGCAAAATGTATCGCAGTATA
This sequence comes from Raja brachyura, assembly GCA_963514005.1. The sequence goes on along the minus strand of OY740798.1, from coordinate 50,104,564 downwards.
AGGAGCAGAACGGCCAGGCTCTGCAACAGCTTCTTCCCCCGAGCCATCAGACTCTTGAATTCCGTATAATGTGCCGCCACTATTATCTATTTGATCTATTTATCTATTTTATCTTTTTATCTATTTTATCCTTGTGTTATTCTACGTTGCACGGTGAGCCAGATGCAACAACATTTTGTTCAGATTTGCATTTGTTGGTGTATTTTTGAATGACAATAACGTCTTTGATTGATGGATTGATTGAGGAGGAATTTCTTTAGCCGAAGGTGGTAAAACAGTGGAATTCATTGCCACTGACAACTGTCATTGGGTTTTTTTACAGTGGATATTGACGGAATCCTGGTTAGTGAGGGTGTCTAAGGTTACGGAGTGAAGGCAGGAGAATGGGGCTGAGAGGGAAACATGGGTCAGCCATGACCAAGTGGTGAAGTAGACATGATGGGCTGAATGGCCTAATACTGTTCCAATGTCTTATGGTCTTCTGGTCTTCTAGTCTTATAAACAGAAAATATATAATAACCCTAATGTTAGTGCATTAACGCCCAAAGTCCTTAGTGCAACATATCATGTTTTCACAGATCATGACTGAGTCCATGTTTTGTACTGATCAATAGCCTGATCAATACAAAACATGGAAGAAGCTGTTCCTGAACCTATAGTGTTCAGGCTCCTGTACCTTGTTCCCAATGGCAGGAGTGAAATGTGAGCATGGCCAGGGTGGTGTGGGTCTCTGATGATGCTGGCTGCCTTTTTGAGGCAGCGACTCCTGTAGATCCCTTCGATGGTGGGGAGGTCAGTACCCATGATGGAGCGGGCAGTGTGTGGTGGGGAGGTCAGTACCCGTGATGAGGCCTGGCTGTTCGTATACCTCTATGGTTCAATGAGTGCTTCATTGATTCTAATAGGCAATGCAGCACGAGGTTTTGTGGTGAGTCCGATTTTTATTCCATGAAGTGGTCAGTAGCTGAGGAATAGTAAAGGGTGGGGTCTGACAGAGATCGTGGATCAGGGTGTGGCTCAGAAGCAGGAAATGTTAGAAAGATCTGATGTTTGCATGGATCCTAGCCATACAGCATGGAAACAGGCCCCTCTCTTCAACTGCCGTGCCAAACTAGACGCCCCATCTACATTTGTCCCTCGTGCATATTAGTTTTGTTTATTATTTATTTCACATACCAAGGTAATGTGAAAAGCTTTGTTGCATGCTATCCAGTCAAAGGAAAGACTATACATGATTACATTCAAGTGTATAAATGGTACAACATTTAGTTCTAGATAAAGTCTGCTGAAAGATAGTTGAAAGGTCTGCAATGGGGAAGATGAGGCCAGGACCGTACTCTATCTGGTGAGAGGATGATTCGGTTGCCTGATCTGTTTTCAAATGTCTGTACTTCTTGCATGATGGGAGGGGGGAGAAGAGGGAGCGTCCGGGGTGAGACTGGTCCTCGATGATGCTGCTGGCCTTGCCAAGGTAGAGTGAAGTGTAGATGGAGTCAGTGGAAGGGAGGTTGGTTTGAGTGATGGTCTGGTCTGCGGCCACAGCTCTCTGCAATTTCTTGTGGTTTTGGGTGAAGATGTGCCCAAACCATGCTGTGATGCATCTTGATAAAATGCATTTGGCCCATTTCCCTCTAAACCTTTCCTATCCTTGTACCTGTCCAAATGTCTTTTAAATGCTGTCATAGTTCCTGCCTCAACTACCACCTCTGGCAGCTCATTCCATACACCCACCACCCTCTGTGTGGAAAAGTTGCCCCTCAAGCTCCGATTAAATGTTGCCCCTTCACCTTGAACCTATCTTTCACATAAAAGCGATACTATTTTGCGGATCTTGATGAAGTCCCTTTGTCAGACCTGGCAGAGCAAGAAGACAAACTAGTTTCAAATGGCAGGGAGGGTGCCAGCGAGATCGATGGGACAAAGGGAATGTGTCTGACAGGGTGCGGCCAAGGTTGTCATGGTGATAAACTCCCATGAAGCCAGCTGTTTTGTAGATTAAGACAGCACACCAACGCCTCTACTTCCTCAGACGGGTTAGGAGGTTCGGCATGTCCCCTAAAACTGTCACCAACTTCTACAGATGCACCACAGAAAGCATTTTAACTGGATACATCACAGCTTGGTTCGGGAACAGCTCCATCCAAGAACACAAGAAATTGCAGCAAATTGTGGACACAGCCCAGACCATCACACAAGCCAACCTCCTTTCCATTGACTCCATTTATAGCTCACGCTACCTCGGCAAGGCCAGCAGCATAATCAAGGACGAGTCGCACCCTGGCCACTCCCTCTTCTCCCCTCTCCCATCAACCAGAGAAGTGTGAAAACGCACACCTCCAGATTCAGGGACAGTTTCTTCCCGGCTGTTATCAGGCAACTGAATCACCGTACCACAACCAGAGAGCAGTCCTGAACTATTGTCTACCTCATTGGTGACCCTCGGACTATCCTCGATCGGACTTTGCTGGTGTTACCTTGCACTAAACATTAATCCCTTATCATGCATCTGTACACTGTGAATGGCTCGATTGTAATCATGTTTTGCCTGTCCGTTGACTGGTTAGCATGCAACAAAGGCTTTTCACTGTACCTCAGTACACGTGACAATAAACTGAACTGAACTGAATTTAATGAAGCAAAATAAAATAAATAAAGAACTATGAGATGTGAGAGAGCAGTAGGAATAGACTAGGAGATCAGGTCATGGCAGAAAAGGGAGGAAAACTGAAGTCATATTACAGATGGATGATGTGCAGATGCAGGTTTAAACTGAAGATCAACACAAAAAGCTGGAGTAACTCAGCGGGACAGGTAGCATCTCTGGGGAGAAGGAATGGGATTTTCCTTACAGATGGATAACCCAGGTTTAGGCTTATTATTAGTAGAATCTAAGAACTGCAGATGCTGGTTCATGCAAAAAGACGCAAAGTGCTGGAGTAACTCAGTGGGTCAGGCAACATCTCTGGAGAACATGCCCAGGTGATGTTTCAAGTCAGAACCCTTCTTCAACCTATCCATGTTCGGCTGAAGAGGGGTATGAATTCTCCTACTCAAATTGTGATAGCTGGTGCATTTGAGCAGTTTGCAGACTTCTGCGCATCAACTCGTAAATGTTCGATCAGCCTCAAATGACCTTCTTGTGCATCAGGGACTTAGAAAGAGTCATCATGTGGTCATGGATAAATGCCTTTCTAGCCCTTAAATTCTCAATTATGGATCATTGGTTAAAAACTGGGTGTATAAAATGCACAAAAGAGAGCACTAAGGAAGGTAGAAGTAGCCGCAGACAACAAGAAAACGTCGATTTATCTGGACCATATGAATGTTATGAAATTGAGAAGGGTGTCACCTGACATCTATAAAGAACCAACTACGAAGAGAGCGAAGAAACTTCGTAAGTGCGATGTAAATTACTTGAATAATGGATTTTCATGGACGTGAGATGAAGATGAACCGGCCCCATTATGTGTCATTTCTCATTAAATTTTATCAAATGAGAGTATGAAGCGTTACAACTTGAAGCGCCATTTTGAATCGAAACATATCGAATACAAAGACAAACCTGTGGAATATTTCGAGAATAAACTTAAAGATTTAAAAAAAGCTCAGAAATTAACGTGGGGCCCGACAGGAAGTGAGAATAAAAATGCCTTATTAGCCTCATTTATGGTGTCGCTCTTAATAGCGAAAAATGGCCGACCGGAGACAATTGCGAAACTTTGGTCAAGCCTGCAGCTAAAATAATGGCAGAAGTAATGATTGGAGATGACGCAAAAAGGTCTTTTGATCTTTTGAAGGCCATGGTTGGATCTAAAAAAGGGCTTGTTTCAAAGATTAAAACTCTCGCACCAGATGCAAAATTGACACATTGTTACATACACAGAGAGGCTTTGGCTACACATATGATGTCTACAGACGAAGCAATGAAAATCATAAATTATATTAAAGGAGGTCCGTTAAATGCCCAACTTTTCCCACAACTGTGTGAAGAAAGGGGTAGTAATCACATACTGAGGTTCGTTGGCTTTCTTGTGGAAAATTGTTGACTCGGTATGAACTAACTCCGGTATGAACTACTGGCTTTTCTTAATGAAAGTTTTGAATTGAAAGAATGTTTACAAGACTGGAGAATGCTCTGTTAATTAGCATATCTGGCAGACATGTTTTCTGTTTTAAATAATCTTAATTTGTCCTTACAAGGTAAGGAAATTTCTACATTTCACGTTCAAGATAAGGCGATCGCCACAGTGGCAAAAGCGAGTTACTAATGGAGAAGTGGACTCTTTTCCATCTCTTCATGAATTATAGACAAGTTTGAGTGAACAAATTGAAGATGGTGTGAGGATTATTATAATACAGCATTTACAGAGTTTACAAATTAATCTAGAAAAATATTTCCCTGAATTGGACATAGGTATTGCGTGGATAAGATACCCATTCAACATCAGTCAATCAGTGCCAAAAGGTGTGTCGCACACAGAAGAACAACTTTTGGAACTAGCTTCTGATGGATTCTTTAAAAAACCCAAATATAAAGAGAACATATTATCTTAATTTTGGTTACAAACACAAAATGAATTTCCGGAATTGTTAGATAAAGCCCAAAAGTCGATTTCCAAGCTCATACCTGCGTGAAGTTGGATTTCCGGCCCTTGTGGACATTAAGACGAAGAAGAGGAACCACATATTAGATGTCAAACCGCAACTGAGGTTGAAATTAACAACCACAGAGCCAGATTTTGCTGAAATATTTTCCCAACATAAGCAATTTGATCCTTCACATTGATGATAAATTATTTTAATTAAAAATGTATTTAAAAGCTACTTTATTAATTTTATTCGAGTAATTATACAATATATTATAGAAAATGTTTGTTTTCATGCATACCTTAATCCAAAATAAAAATGTATGCAATTTTTATGGACTTTTACAATGAAATATGATGTTTTTTAACGAGCGGCACAAGATGCTTACGAAAATTTACGAAGGGATACACGGGTATCAAAACTTTGGGAATCACTGGTGTAGAATATAGGTCTCAGCATTGTAACCCAACAATTCACCAGAAATAGTCCAATGTACAGCACTTTGTGTATTTTTTTGTAAACCTGCATATGCAGTTCCTTGTTTCTACAGTGAAAAGCTTTGTTTTGCATGCTATCCAAACAGATCAGAGATACCATACATAGATGCAATCAGTTCAAACTCAGCGCATCAGTTCCAGAGACAAAGTTCAATGTCCGCACCAGGGTAGAGGTGAATCGGACAGTTCCCCTGGCTTATGGAAGGACCATTCAGAAGCCTGGTAACAGAGGGGAAGAAGCTGTTCCTGAGGGTGCTGGGTGGGTGGTGGGTGCTTTCAGGCTACAAGTAGCTGCTCGGTTCTGATACAAAGAAAGGAAGCAAATGATCTGATATTGAATTCTGCAGGTTGGAGGATTAGTCCGATCCCTCACGTTCCATTTGGGGCTCAGTGGAACAGCGCAGAATGACACAGGCACACAGGTCGGAGTGCGACACGGTCGGACAAATTAAAGTGGTGAACAGTTTAATTTAGAGATATCCATGGAATCCCCACCGACTTCAGTCGCCCGTTCACACTACTTCCACGTTATCTCACTTTCTCATCCACTCCCTACACACTTGGGCAATTAACAGAGGGCCAATTAACCTACAAACCTGCATGTCTTTGGGAGGCAGGTTTAGAGGGATGTGGGCCAAAAGCAGGCATGTGGGACTAGTGTAGTGTAGGCATGTTGGTTGGTGTGGGCAAATGCTAAATAGGAGAATGGAGATATAAGAAGCTGCAAATGAAAGAATCTTGAGCAAACCATAGAAACATAGAAACATAGAAATTAGGTGCAGGAGTAGGCCATTCGGCCCTTCGGGCCTGCACCGCCATTCAATATGATCATGGCTGATCATCCAACTCAGTATCCCGTACCTGCCTTCTCTCCATACCCTCTGATCCCCTTAGCCACAAGGGCCACATCTAACTCCCTCTTAAATATAGCCAATGAACTGGCCTCAACTACTCTCTGTAGCAGAGAGTTCCAGAGACTCACCACTCTCTGTGTGAAAAAAGTATTTCTGATTTCGGTCTTAAAGGATTTCCCCCTTATCCTTAAGCTGTGACCCCTTGTCCTGGACTTCCCCAACATCGGGAACAATCTTCCTGCATCTAGCCTGTCCAACCCCTTAAGTATTTTGTACGTTTCTATAAGATCCCCTCTCAATCTCCTAAATTCTAGAGAGTATAAACCAAGTCTATCCAGTCTTTCTTCATAAGACAGTCCTTACATCCCAGGAATCAGTCTGGTGAACCTTCTCTGCACTCCCTCTATGACAATAATGTCCTTCCTCAGATTTGGAGACCAAAACTGTACGCAATACTCCAGGCGTGGCCGCACCAAGACCCTGTACAACTGAAGTAGAACTCCCTGCTCCTATACTCAAATCCTTTTGCTATGAAAGCTAACATACCATTCGCTTTCTTATCAAACCATCAAATTAAAGTCAATAACATATCATAGCTCAACACAAAGTGCTGGAGGAACTCACTGGGTCAGGCAGCATCTGTGAAGGGAATGGACAGGCGACATTTTGTGTCAGGACGCTTCTTCAGACGTGTTGTAGTGGTGAGGAGAAAGCTGAAAAAGAAGGGCGGGGTGTGGCAACGCTTGGCAAATGATCCCCCACCCCCTAACTTTCTCAGTCCCACTACAAATTGGCGTAAGTCATGTAAGGCACTGCCAGCTGTATTTCACATACTCCTCATCATGGACTTACAGAGTCACACAGCAGGAAAACAGGCCCTTCAACCCAACTTGTCCATGCTGACCATGCTGTCGCCGTCTGATCTAGACCAATTTGTCCATCTCTCTCTAATAATTTCCCATCCATGTACCTGTCCAGGTATCTTTTCAATGTAATAGTACATGCCTCACCTGTCTCCTCATACAGGTGGGTAGCTTACAACCCAATGGTACGAACATTGAATTCTCCAATTTTAGATTAAAACCCCCACCCCACTTTCTGCACCCCTTCCCTCTCCCCCACCTGGAGGCGCATCTATTTCTCCCCCTCAACCCCCCCCCCCCCCAAACCCCCTTTCGCCCATATTCCTTCCTCCAGCTTCACATTTCACACCTTTCCCCTCCTTATCTCCTTCTCACACTCTTGGCCCATATCCTTTCAACCTTTCAGCACAGTGGCAGAGGTAGAGTTACACTCCAAAGATGTACAGGATTGTAGGTTAATTGGCTTGGTATGAATGTAAAAATTGTCCCTAGTGTATGTAGGGGGGTGTTATTGTGCAGGGATCGCTGATCGGTGCGGACCCGGTGGGCTGAAGGACCTGTTTCCACACTATTTCTCAAAACTAAACTAAACTAAACTTTCCTATCCACGTACCTGTTCAAGTGGCTTTTAAATGCCGCTATGGTACAGGAAGATTGGAACATGTAAATCATTAATATTAAATATGAAAGACAATTCAATCAGAGTATTTCCTCATTATGTATAATTTGACTAAATTGCTGCCACAATGATTTCTCAGATGCAATTTTGAAATATTTATGTGTTTTTCAAAATATTATATTTATTAAAAAAAGTCCATAATTGCATCAGTGAATCTCATTAATTTCTTAGTCTCTCTTATATTAATATTTTCTCCGGGAAGATGGAATTTCTGCACTGCCTGGCCTCCGTAAATTATGAGAGTTGCCGCAACAGCTTTTAAACCCTTCTTGAAACAAGGACCGCTTCATAAAATTCTTATTTAAATAGGGATTAGCTTAATTATTTTATCTCGCACCTGATATTTCAAGGACTTCATTCACTGAAATATTCATGAAAACATGTGACAGATTTGTAAATTTTGTCTTTAACAGTTATACGGTGCTTTGTGAGAATTTTAATCAGGATGTATTTGCTTCAAGAAACCATACGAGGAAGTTAATGATTTTGCTAATTTGAAAAATGCTGGTATCATTACCGAAGGTTAACTGATTTGGGCATTTTAAAGAATAGACTACAAAGTGAATTTAGTCTAGGCAGCAAGCAGTCAGGAAATGGAACCTATATTCTTATTTTCCTTAGTTGCTTTTATTATTTATTGTAATCCATTTCTTTTCAAACTACTCTCTCTGTTCTTCTTATTCCCTTTCACCCTTCTCCCCAATTACAATCAAAATCACTCTCTCTGCCTCTCTCTCTCTCTCTCTCTCTCTCTCTGTCTCGCTCTGTCTCTCTGTGTGTCTCTGTCTGTCTCTGTCTGTCACTGTCTCTTTCTCCATCTCTGTCTCTGTCACACACTGTCTCTCCCTTTTGTTTGAAAGTTGCATGGAAACAGGCCCTGGCCCAACTTGTCCATGCTGACCAAAGTGCCCCATCTAAGCCAGTCCCATTTCCCCTCCTACTTTCTTAAAGTTCTCTCGCTCTCTCCTAACATTCCCTGCCACGTTTCTCAACCACATTTCTCTGATATTTTCTTCTCTCTCTCTCTCTCTATCAATTTTCCCTCCAATCTCATAATTTACTCTTTGTACATCAGTGTTTTTGTTGGCTGTGATCATCTTCAACGTCATCTGATACCTGACTTCAGTTGGAAGAGCAGACTGTTGACCCGTTGTTTGCCTGAGTCGATAGTTAATTTAGTTTAGTTTTGTTTATTGTCACGTGTACCGAGGTACAGTAAAAAGCTTGTGCTGTGTGTTGTCCAGTCACTGGAAAAACTGTACATGATTACAATCGAGCCGTCCACAGTGTACAGATACAGGATAAATGGAATCATGTTTAATGCAAGATAAAATCCAGTAAAGTCCGATTAAAGATAGTCCAATGAAGTAGATGTTGGCTCAGGACTGCTCTCTAGTTGGTGATAGGATGGTTCCGTTTCCTGATAACAGCTGGGAAGAAACTGTCTCTGTATCTGGAGGTGTGCATTTTCACACTTCTGTACCCTTTGCTTGATGGGAGAGAGGAGAAGAGGGAGTGTCTGGAGTGAGACCAGTCCTGGATTATGCTGCTGGCCTTGCTGAGGCAGCGTCATGTGCAAATAGTTTGCCTCAGAAACATTTTGTGTGCAATGAAGGAAGTCAGGTAGACTAGACTTGACAAGGTAGCAGCCCTTCAATAAAGTTCCAGGACCCCAACTGGGACTTGGCACAGTTCGTACACTTAGTGAATATTGTGATTGAATCAGTCCCACCACTTGACGAGATCCCCACTGAGAGCATGCACCTGGCAAGACTGAAGTGAAAGATGAAGACAGGCATTATCTCAGACATCTTCGAACTCGCTGTGCTGTTTTGGATTAATTTGTTTCCTTCTCAATTGCATCCAGGTCAAATCAAATTGGTTTAGTTTAGTTTGGAGATACAGCGTGGAAACAGGCCCTTCGGCCCACTGAGTCCGTACCGACCAGCGATCCCCGGAAATGAACACTATCCTACACACACCAGGGAGTTCTCAGCTTTTTTAGGAACAGCTCCACCCAAGACCGCAAGAAATTGCAGCAAATTGTAGATGTAGCCCAGACCATCACACAAACCATCCGTTATACCTCACGCTACGGCAGCAAGGCCAGCAACACAATCAAGGACGAGTCGCACCTTGGCCACTCTCTCAACTCCCCTTTCCCATCAGGCTAAAGGTGGAAACGCACACCTCCAGATTCTTCCCAACTGTTATCAGGCAATTGAATTATCCGACCACAACCAGAGAGCAGGGCTGAACTACTATCTACCTCATTGGCGACACTTGATCAGAATTTGCTGGCTTTACCTTGCACTAAACGTTATCCACTTAACCATATAACCATATAACAATTACAGCACGGAAACAGGCCTTCTTGGCCCTTCCAGACCGTGCCGACCATTCATTTTCCCCTAGTCCCATCTACCTGCACTCAGACCATACCCCTCCATTCCCTTCCCGTCCATATACCTATCCACTTTACTTTTAAATGTTAAAATCGATCCTGCCTCCACCACTTCTGCAGGAAGCTCATTCCACACAGCCACCACTCTCTGAGTAAAGAAGTTCCCCCTCATGTTACCCCTAAACGTCTGTCCCTTAATTCTCATGTCATACTCTTATCATGTATCTATACACTTTAAATGATTGCAACCAAGTAATTGTCTTTCTGCTGACTGGATAGCACACAACAAAGTTTTTCACTGTACCTCGGTACTCGTGACAATAAACTCGTGACTGTGCTCAGTTGTGAGCTGTGGACTGTGTTTGGTTACACAAACACTTTTTTGCACTAGTATCGTGCTCATAAATGTTTTGAATTTTTGCCTTTTGTATTTTGTAGAGTAACATTCGTGAAAAATATAGAAACAATGAACTGCAGATGCCGGATAACACAAAAGGGCACAAAGTGCTGGAGTAACTTAACAGGCCAGACAGCGTCTCTGGAGAACATGTATAGATAACATTTTGTGTCAGGGCCCTTCTTTAGACTTCACTTCTTCAGAAGAAGGGTCCTGATACAAAACGTCACCTATCCATGTTCTCCACAGATGCTGCCTGACCCGCTGAGTTACTCCAGCACTTTGTGAAACGTCATCTATCCATGTTCTCCACAGATGCTGCCTCACCCGCTGAGTTACTCCAGCAACTTTGTGCCCCTTTCTTCAAATATTTCCTAGATATGAACGAGGTTTGAAAGGTGTTAGCAAAGTTTGTTGGAAAGATGGTGGTGTAGACATAGGCAGAGATGGGAGACAAATTTGTCCGAATGCCCCACCTTGTCAAACAACTATCAGAGGTGGATGAGATAATTGAGCTCAGTTTATAAGGACTGTAACGTACCAAAAGTCCGCTCATTTAAGAGAAAAATATGAAAGCAAATACTGTGTTTGGGAGCCAGAAAATAGAGCGATTGTTCCCAGGTTGAGGATTAATTGTCTCGTATTTAATGTTAAATAGTACACTTCCTTTCACAGAGGTAGAACCCAGGCTGGATCAAGCCGAATGATTTAGGCTTGGCATTTGAAACATTCTGGTTTGATCTATGGACCAAAAGGAATGAAAGATAGAATGGATCTACTTATTCAACAAGTCATCCCATTTCCAATTGAGATTAATTTGTGTTTTTGCAAATTGTTGAGTACTGCTTTCTAGGCAATATCAGTGGTAAAACACGACATGTTTCATGTATTCAGGCTGCATCATCACAGATACCTTTCCTCATACAGACCTGTGAGTATATTTAACACTGTGGCTTAGGAATGCTTACTGGTTATTAATGTTGAGGTAGAAACAAGGAACTGCTAATGCTGGTTTACCAAGGAAAGGCACAAAGTGCTGGAGTAACTCAGACGGTTCGGGTCGGGACCCATCTTCAACTTCCCTTCTTTAGAAGAAAGATCCCAACCCGATACGTCACCTATCCATGTTCTCTAGGGATGCTGCCTGACCTGCTGAGTTATTCAAGCACTTTGTGACATTGCTTACTGATTCAGTATTGTGGGGTTAACCTCACTTTCATATGTTTTGGATTATTTTTGGTAAGGCAGCATGGTGGAGCTGCTGCCTCACAGCGCCGGAGACCTGGGTTCAATACTGACCTCGCATGCGGTCTGTGTGGAGTTTGCACGTTCTCGCTGTGACCTGATGGGTTTCATCCGGGTGCTCCAGTTTCCTCCTACATCCCAAAGATGTGGGGTTTATAGGTTAATTGGCTTCTGTAAATTGCCCCCTTGTGCCAAGGTGAATGGTAGAAACTGGGTGCAGTTGGTAACAATGTGGAGAGGAAAAAGTTGGATTAGATTAGTTTGGTTTCGTTTTTAGTTAAAAAAATGGCATGAAAACTAGCCCTTTGGCCCCCTGAGTTCCCGCCAACCATCAATCACCCGTTCTCACTAGTTCTATATTATTCTACTTTCCCATCCACTCACCACATACCAAAGGCAATTTTACAGAGGCCAAATATACTCGAATCCCACATATCCAAACCTGCAAACTCCACACACACAGTACCCAAGGTCAGGATCGAACCCGGATCTCTGGTGCTACGAGGCAGGGGCTCTACCAGCTACTGTTAATGGTGTAGGATTAGTATAAAGGAGTCACTGGTAGTCAGTATGGACATAGTGGGCTAAAGGGCATGTTTCCATGCTATATCTCTGTATCTATCTCATTCATTCTCTAATTGTCTCCCGTGTCTCCCGCAGGCATCCAAATACCTTCTTGCTTCACTAAAGTAACCTATTGAGTCTGCAGATTGACTACAGTGCCAGAAACATGTAACTGTAAATTAATGAGTAGGAAGGAACTGCAGGTGCTAGTTGATACCAAAGATAGACACAAAGTGCTGGAGTAAGAAGGAATGGTCAAGACCCTTCTCAACCCCAAACCTCACCCATTCCTTCTCTCCAGAGATGCTGCCTGTCTCTCTGGGTTACTCCAGCATTGTGTCACTATCTTCGGCGTAAACCAGCATCTACAGTTCCTTCCTAGACAAAGTGCTGGAGTAACTCAGCAGATCAGGCAGCAACTCTGGAGAAAAGGAATTGGTGACATTTTGGATTGGAACCCTTCTTCAGACTCAGAAGTTGGGTTCTGACCCAAAACGTCACCTATTCCTTTTCTCCAGAGATGCTGCCTGACCCGCGGAGTTACTCCAGCACTGTGTCTACCTGTTTAACTGTCAGTAAATGCATGGTTATTTTCATGCTTTGTACTCACACATGTCAGCATGTATAAGATTATCTTTTTCAGTAACCAGAGGTTCTTGTAACAGTCTGTGTACAATAACGGGTAATAAAATCCAGCCTTCCCCATTTGAACTTTCAGCAATTGAATATCTTGTTTTCCATTTGTGAAAGTACCCTGTTACTTTCTACAGTTCTGAGGGAATGATATCATTCATGGTGAATACTTCACTGGTGTCAACCTGCTCCCTGGGACAGGACTTTCTATAGTTGCCCTGTAGATAACTGTGTATAAAGTCACGCAACATGAATCCATTAATTTACCACAATTGTGCCCACTGTTTGTTGGGCAATATATGGTTTATGGTCATCGGAGCACCTCAATTTCGCTTGGGCAGCTTGCAACCCAGCGGTATGAATATTGATTTTCTAACTTCAATTAACCCTTGCATCCCCTCTCTCTCCGTCCCTCCCCCACCCAAGTCGTTGAACCAGTTTCAAAGTCGTCTTGTTGAGTCTCATTATCTGTAACTCGTTTTCACCTAGCCCATGGCTAAGAATGGCCTGTTTCCTTTATCATCATTAATTTGCTGCATATCTTTCATTCATTTGTTCCTTATCTCTCTACATCACCGCCTATATCTCTTGTCCTTTCCCCTAACTTCTCCAGTCTGAAGAACGGTCTTGACCTGAAACGTCACCTTTTCTCCAGAGATGCTGCCTGGCCTTTTAGAGATGTATAAAATCATGAGGTGAATTGATAGGGTGAATATGTGGTCTTTTACCCAGGGTAGAGGAATCAATAACTAATGGACATATATTTAAAGTGAGAGGGGCAAGATTTATGAACACAGATAAAACATAATAATCAAAAACACAAATAAATTAAAACCAAAGTCGGCAGTGCAACCAAACATACAGTCGATAGAAGATCATCGTTGCTGAGGTTAGTGTTGTGCAGTGTTCTAGAGCCTGGTGGTAGTTGGGAAGCAGCTGTTCTTGAACCTGGAGCTCACGGTTTTCAGGCTCCTGTAGCTTCATCCCGATGGTAGCAATGAGATGAGTGTGTACAATGAACAATGGCCGACCCGGAGTGGGGGGACCGCCGGGAAGGAGGGGGAGGGGGGAACAACAAAGGGGGCCTGGCGTGGATACTCTATAACCTTTTCAGCGCCCTTTATGTGGTGACTATTTGCATACCGTGGGAATGCAAGGAAAGAATGTCACTGTGACTTGTCACATCTGACAATATAGTATTTATTCATTCATTCATTCAGAGTGTGGCCAGGATGGTGTGGGTCCCTGATGATATTAGGTGCTTTTTGGAGGCAGTGTTCCCTACAGATCCCTGGGGAGGTCAGTACCTTTGATGAAACACGCCTTGATAGATAACTTCTGACTTGGTGGCTATATTGGGCAAGAAAGAACTGCAGATGGTGGTTTAAATCTGAAGAAGGGTCTCGCCCAAAACGTCACCCATTCCTTCTCTCCAGAGATGCTGCCTGTCCCGCTGAGTTACTCCAGCATTTTGTGTCTATCTTCTCTGGGTTTAATTATGTGGGAAGGAGCCATTTACATGGGAAGTGGCCAAAGAGTCTGCAGTTACAGAGGTGACACTGAAAACTCATTGTTAATATGTAAAGACACTATCCATTGACAACGGAACAATGACATTCTTACTTGCTGCAGCTTAACAGGCCTGTAAAAACACAATAATACACAGATAATAATCAAAAGCACAAATATTAACAACCATGATCCTAGGTAACTTTAATGGTGCATGAACCAAATTCCGTAGTGCAACCAAAGGTACAGTCTATAGAAGATCCCAGTTTGTAAGGTTAGAGTTGTCTGGGGTTCTAGTGAGCGCAAAGGGTCTGGAACGGAAGCGTCACCCGTTCCTTCTCTCCAGAGATGCTGGGTGTCCCGCTGAGGTACTCCAGCTTGTTGTGTCTATCTAGGGTTCAAGTGACTCAGACATGGCAAATATCGTGTTGGATGTGTGACCAACCAGACAACGTTTGATCACGGGGCACCTCGACCCCTTGAACGGATCTGCACATCCACATTCTTTCCCGCGGCTTTCACTGGCAAAGTCTGTGGCATCCTCGAGTTCTCAATTCTCCTAAGGAATTCTTCACTAATTTTGGGATCTCTGGTGTTTGCTGCCAGATTTAAAGTGTTGCCAGATGGAGTTCCATTCTCCAGCAGTGAATTACCACTCATCCTGACAAGTGACAGATGATGCCGGCTCACATTCCCTTCACCTTCATTTATACAGTAACTCTACTTTTTGCTCTCAAATTTTCCCCTTTAGAAATGCATAACCAACTTGATTAAACATCCATTCCGTAGTTGATAATTTGTCCAGTAAACTGTTGGCTTGTTAAGTTTTAATTTCTTCCCCACTTATAAAGCTATCACAATTCCCAGCTGTATTAAACTACATTCTGCACTCTGGAATTTTCCGCTGTACCTCGGTACACGTGACAATGATGAACTAAACTAAACGAAGAAGGGTCTCGACCCGAAACGTCACCCATTCCTTCTCTCCAGAGACGCTGCCTGTCCCGCTGAGTTACTCCAGCATTTTGTGTCTATCTTAAACTTCACCACTACCTACCTGGTGTACTTGTGTGTGGGTTAATTGAATTCATGTGTAGCATGGTTTGATTGCCTACAAACAAAACAGCAGTAGAGCTGCTGCCTTACAACACCAGAAACCTGAGTTTGATTCTGACTATGGGTGCTATCTGTACGGAGTTTATACGTTCTCCCTGTGACCACGTGGGTTTTCTTTGGGTGCTCCGGTTTCCTCCCACACTCCAAAGTTTGTAAGTTAAGTGGCTGCGGTAAAATTGTAAATGTCCCTTGTGTGTAGGATTGTGCTACTGTGCATCGCTAGTTGGCACAGACTTAGTGGGGCAAAAAGCCTGTTTCCAAAGTCTAAAGGTCTAAGGGTGGGACTAGCGTAGATCGTGGTCGGCATGGATGAGTTGGGCTGAAGGGCCTGTTTCCACGCTATATACTGCTCTATGACGTATGACACTCATCGAACTGCTGTTGTTTTCCGTTACATTTCAACAGCAGAATGTCTTCCAAGCAAGCTGCCTCTCCGTATGGTTCATCTGCTGATGGGGAGGAAGCCATGGTCCAGGATCGATTAGTACGGGAGAGGGAGAGGGAGGAACTGAACGACCAGCACTCGGCCTCACACCTGCCCCTGCACACGATAGTGATCAATAAACCACCGCCCGAGGAGCATACGCCCATGGGCGGCAGCCTACAACCCGACAACGACTGGGACAGGATGTCCAGCACTCAGCACCGAGCAGTAAGTACACTTCACTACCTAGCACAGCATTGCCACAGGCCCTTCAGCCCACAATGGTTGTGCTGAACATGACGCCAAGCCCAATTCATACAAGTGGCGAGGATGGTCCCACTAGTGGGAGAATCGAGGACCAGAGGGCTCAGCCTCAGAATAAAAGGACGCACTTTTAGGAAGGAGATGAGGAGGAATTTCTTTAGGCAGAGGGTGGTGAATCTGTGGATTTTTTTTTGCCACACAAACCTGTGGAGGCCAAGTCAATGGATATTTTTAAGATAGAGATTGACAGATTCTTGATTAGTACGGGTGAAAGGGGTTATGGGGAGAAGGCAGGAAAATGGGGTTGAGAGGGAAGGATAGATCAGCCATGATTGAATGGCGGAGTAGACTTGATGGGACGAATGGCCTAAATCTGATCCTGTAATTTGTGAACATGAAGTTATGAACTCTTATCTGCTGCACATTATCTATAATCTCCATTCTTTGCATATCCATGTACTTATATCCAAAAGTCCCCTACATAGCACGATAGTACCTAAATCCATTTCCTAAAACTATATTGTGCTTAACCAGGGGATGAACACATGTGTCCGTGCCCAACATGACACACTAGTTCTATGTTATCCCACTTTCTCAACCACTCCCTACACACTAGGGGCAATTTACAGAGGGCCAATTAACCTGCCAACCCGCATGTCTATGGGATGTGGGTGGAAACCGGAGCACCCAGAGGAAACCCACGCGGTCACGGAGAGAATGTGCAAACTCCCATCAGGATCACCCCCAGGGCTCTGGCGCTGTGAGGCGGCAAGTCTACCTGTGTACCACTGTGCCAGACCCATCTACAGTCTTGGTCTGGATCACCCAAGTAGTCATTCTTCACATTTGGTTCTGTTAGGCTGTTGTCTTAGCAGGTGTTTGGTCACACAGAAACAAATTGTCCTGGCTGGGTATCCATGCTTGCACGCATCATCCAGCAGGTCAGAGACTCTTGATCAAGCAAGGGAGTTCTTGACATTGGTTTCCCAACCTTGTGTCAGGGGCGTTGGGATCGACAGCTGTCTTCCAACTGTTGCCTTGGCAAAGATCAGGGATGAACTCTGTGGTGTTTTTGGGTTGTATCCATGTGCAGCTTATTGCGTGATCAATTTAGCCTTCATCCAGGAGGGATCTTCAAAACTTTCAAGATGCATTTTACTTACAGGTACTTACAGGCACAAATATACGGTGATGAAAGTTAGATCTGATTGGAAACTTTATTATGATCACAAAAAGTAGACTAGCCCTGTTTTATATGATGTGCTAAATGATTTAGTTGTGACAAATGCTCTTTGATTTTAACTTTAACATTGTAACAGTACTTCATAAAATGCAAAGTATGGACAATTGATATTGTAGGAACAGTTATTTTCACGTTATTAATTCCTTCTATTTCTACTTCTCAGCACAACTCCATTAATTATTGAATTTATTGATTTATTGATGGAAAGGTACAGCATGGAAACAGGCCCTTCGGCCCAACCGTGTCCACACCGGCCATCGATCACCCGTACACTATAGTTCTATGTTATCCCACTTTCTCATCTGCTCCCCACACACTAGGGGCAATTTACAGCGGGACGATTAAACTACAAACCCACACATCTTTGGGATGTGGGAGGAAACCGGAGCATCTCTTGGAGTAACTCACGCAGATGCTGCCTGACCCACTGTGTTACTCCAGCACTTTGGGTCTTTTCAAGACTAAGCAACTTGGTTGAAAGATTAAAACGTTGACTGTTCCTGGAATCTGGGAGCATGGAATGCTGAGGAATGGTGTCAGAAGTTTTGCTTTTTTGAAATGAGGACATTTTGAGACTCTCTCTGAATTGGAATACCTCATTGCAGACGTGTAGGAAGGAACTGCAGATGCTGGTTTACACCAGAGATAGGCACAAAATGCTGGAGTATGTCCATGGTGAATGCTGGAGAAATGTTAGTCCCGCTGGGTTACTCCAGCATTTTGTGTCTAACCTCATTGGAGACCTTTGAACTATCTTTAATCAGAATTTATCTTGCACGAAATGTTGTACCTTTTATCCTTTATCTGTGCACGGTGGACAGCTCGATTGTGATCATGTACAGTCTTTTTGCCTGGACAGAATGGAACAAAAGCCTTTAACTGTACACATTACAATAATAACTTAAACTAAGCTAAACTAAACTAAACTAAATTAAAGAGTGCCAATTGCTAACTCTCCTTGTGATCATGGAAGGACATGTATTGAAATGTGTAGGAAGGAACTACAGGTGCTGGTTTAAACCGAAGATAGACACAAAATGCTGAACTCATCGGGACAGGCAGCATTTCTGGAGAGAAGTCTGAAGAAGGGTCTCGACCCGAAAATTCACCCATTCCTTCTCTCCAGAGATGCTTCCGTTCCCTCTGAGTTACTCCAGCATTTTATGTCTATCTTTGACATGTATTGAAAGGCGGTAAGGTGTGTGATTCTGTTGCAAGGGTACACATAGGAACAAAGAGGGCTGCTTGCTCTCTAGATTTCCAGGCAGCTAACTTAGTGCAGTACAGGAGCAGGCCTGTTGGCCCATGGTGAATGTACCAAACATGATGTCGTGATAACTAATCTCCTCTGTTTAGTTTAGTTTAGTTTAGTTTAGTGTCACATGTACAGAGGTACAGTGAAAGGCTTTTGTTGCGTGCTAACCTGTCAGCGGAAAGACTATTGACTATTACAGTCGAGCCATCCACTGTGTACAGGTACAGGATAAAGGAAGTAACATTTAGTGCAAGATAAAGTCCAATAAAGTCTGATTAAAGATAGTCTGAGGGTCTCCAATGAGGTAGATGTGAGGCCAGGCCCATTCTCTAGTTGGTAATAGGATGGTCCAGTTGTCTGATAACAGCTGTGACGAAACTGTCCCTGAATCTGGAGGTGTGTATTTCCCTCCATATCCTGTGCCTACCCTATCTCAGGAAGACATCACACTGTGTGTTGGTTTTCTGTAAATGTTAATTCTCTGAGCTTCATGTGAACATGAAATTTCACATATGACAATGAAGTGCTTTGAACAGACAGAGGAGATTAGTTTAACGGAATCTTATTCAGCATGGACATTGTGGGCCGAAGGGCCTGTTCCTGTGCTGTACTACGTTCCACGTTCTATGTTCTGTAACAAACATTGTATCTGATGCAGATCAATGAATGAGAAATGGAATATCAGCCAGCATTTTCACTCTTCAAAGCTCAAAGTACAGAGAATGTTTGTGAGCCAAAATGAGAGAGGTAGAGTATAAAAATGAGAGGGAAAACACAAAACTCAAAACAGATTGAGGGAGTTTGAATTTGTGTGTGATGGAGAGGAACCAAGCAGGGCAGAAACAGAAGTCTGCTTTTAAATTTCATCTGGGGAGCTGTGGTATTGGAGATGATTAAATGGTTACAGATTCTATTGATCATGGACTGAGAAAACAGCCAAATACCACTTTAGAATTGGCAATACTGAATAAACGCTTCACAGAAAATGGCACAACCTCGATATCATGTCGGGATTGGGGACAATTTCAAACCCACATTTCAACTACCGCGGTAAAAATAAATCCGTCCTTTACCTAATTTTAGAAACCCACTTTCTTTTTTAGTTATGGTACAGTATATACCCGGACAGTTTGAAAAAATGTTGTGAGGTTTAGTTTTATTATTGCTGCGTGCACCAAGGTACAGTGAAAAGCTTTGCTTTGCATGCTTCAGATAATATTACACATAAATACTATCAAGTACAATAGGGGGTGATACAGAGTGCAGAATATAGTTCTCAGTGTTGTAGTGGGAAGAAGGGTCCTGGCTTGAAACGGCCTCTATTTCCCCAGAGCTTCTGCCTGACCCGCTGAGTCACTGCAGTACTTTGTGCCCATCCTCTTGTAGTGCATCTGTTCCACAGACAAAGTCCAATGTCCACAATGGGGTCGGGTGAATCAGAGAGTGCTCTAGCTTATGTAAGGACCGCTCAGAAGCCTGATAACCGAAGGGAAGAAGCTGTTCCTGAGTTTGGTGGTGTGCACTTTCAAGCCTTGTTGCATTTTATATAATTACAGCTTTGATTTGGAGAGTGAACTATCAACACCTCTGCCATTTGAGGAGAGATGTCAAAATAATATTGCCTCTTGTTGTATCCCAGAACAGGCATTAAGGCCCATTGCAGATAATTGAAAGTCCTGATTTGAATTATACTAAGTATCATTTTATTTTCAGCAGACATCTGAAAACTGGATGACTGCGTCAATTTAATTTAATTTAATTTAACTCAATTTAATTTAATTCAACTAGCATTCTGCAGGGTAGAAGAGAGAAAGAAAAGATTGTGAATGAATTGGAACTTCTATAAACATACTCAGGCACAAAACATTTTGCCTCAATATGGCTTTGATGTGTCTAAGGTTTGTGCCAATTCGATTTTTATGTATGGAATTGAACAAAGAAGCAGTTCAGTATTAATACTGTTAACTTTCTTTTGAATTCATACAATTCCTGTGTTCAAAATCAAAATCTCATGCACTATTGGCAGGCTTTGACACATCTATTTACTTCAGAGATACAGCATGAAAACAGGCCCTTCGGCCTACCGAGTCGGCGCTGACTAGTGATCATCCCGTACACTAGCATTATCCTACACTAGGGACAATTTACAATTTGACCAAAGCCAATTAATCTACAAACCTGCATGTCGTTGGAGTGTGGGAGGAAACCGGAGCACTGGGAGTAAACCCATGCGGTCCCAGGGAGAACATACAGACTCCATGCAAACAGATGGAACCCGTGTTTCTGGCGCTGTAAGGCAGCAGCTCTACTGCTGAACCACTTTGCCGCCCCGACTTGTGCAGTGGAAATGAATTGGTGCCTTTATATTTTGTTTAATGTTCCCAATCATTTAGACCACTGTCTAAATCGTAGGAAATAGTCAAGGTTGGATTATGTGGAGTTTGAGATACAAACAACTATTGGAGTATTTGAAAAGAAGTGAGGGAGCCGCTGGCGCCGATGGATGTGAGGAGTAGGCCGGTAGGAGAGGGACTGGGGTATTGCCTCCAGTGCCGTCTAGCCCGACACTGAGGAGAAGGACGTTGGGCCTCGGCCCTGCAGCAGCCTGAGGCTTACCTGGATCGGACGTGCTCCAGTACTTCCAACATGGGGACCGGACTTTGGACGTTTCACTTATCTTTGTAAACGGCACCAAAATATGGCGACTGTATATTAGTGGGTTGTGCAAAGAACTTCACTGTTGCTTTGCGTATGTGACAATAAAGAACCAATGAACCGTTGTACATTGCGGAATAACGGAAAGGTGCCAGCAGGAAGAAGCTCAAAATGTTACAGTTATAGAATCATACAGCACGAAAATGGGCCTTTCGACCCCACACGCCCATGTTAACCAAGAGGCCCCATCTAAGATGCTTGCCCCATATCCATTTGAACCTTTACTAATCATGTACCTGACTAAGTTGTCTTTTCAATGTTGTTATAGTACATTTTTAAATGCAGTTATAGATGCATGTTTGAGTTATCTTTAGAGTTGATTGTTTTTATAGGGACAACCCTATAATTTATAATAATAGACGTATTTGGAAACAAATAGTTAAGACTTTACAGCTAGATAATCTTTCACTTAGACTACCAATAATGAATAACCCATTATTTAAGCCCTCTATATTGGATGGAGGGTTTAGACATTGGGATGATTTAGGAATTAAAAGGATAGAGCACCTTTATAGAAAAGGAAAATTTATTTTATTCCAAGAGTTACAAGATATCTACGGATTGTCTCCGCATCACTTGTTTAGGTACTTACAAATCAGAGATTATATAAAATCAAACACATTAGATTATAAAAATAAAGTACCAGGATTATTAGATGATTTGTTTAATTTACACCCAAATACAGAAAAATTAATAGCCCATATATATAACATAATTTTGGATAAGGAGAATCCAACAACGGAAACATATCGGCAAGCATGGGAAAAGGAAATCGGTTTATCCATAACAAAAGAAAATTGGGAAGAAAGTTTACAGCAAATACATCGGTGTTCGTTAAATGCCAGACATACATTGATACAATTCAAAGTATTATACAGATTACACTATTCAAAAACTAAATTAAATAGTATCTTTCACAATCTCTCTTCAATTTGTGATAAATGTAAGAACTTTTAAGCAAATTTAACACACAGTTTTGCTACATGTTCCAAACTGAGTTACTACTGGACAGAAATTTTTAAGGTTATTTCTGAGGTTCTAAAAATTAGATTGGATCCAGACCCAAAGTTAATAATACTTGGGATTTTGGATTCAAATTCGGTACTTACAGGAAATCAAATAAATTTCTTTGATTACTGTTTGATAATAGGGAAAAAAATCATATTGAAATTTTGGAAGGGAACATTATCCCCCACAATTAAAATGTGGGCAGCAGAGATGTTGGAGACGTTACAATTAGAAAGAATCAGATTTGTCCTATTGGACAAATATAATACCTTCGAACAAATATGGTCTCCATATATACAGTATCTAGAGAAGTAGCTGTTCTTGACGTCACAGCCTGACGGGTACCCAGCGGGATTTGATGAGAATAATTGATTCTTATACTAGGATTAATAGGCATGTCTTCATTGATATTATTATTTGTAATAGTTTTAGATACAATATATTTTGTTGATTTTCATTGACACACATATATATATATATATATATAATATTTTTTCACTTTTTGTTAATCTATAATCTTTTTTCCTTGCTCTATTTTCTTCTTCTTTTCTATATAATCAAATTATTATTTAATCACTTTCTTATTGATTTAAAACTATTCTATTCTTTTCTTTATTTCCAAAAAAATAGAAGATGATAACTGTCAATGGGTTATTTAAAAAATAATATGTAATTAAGCTGAGGTTTGTAAAGCTGTTTACATTATTGTAAATAGATTACTTCTAATAAAATAAAGTAATCAGAGTTGATTGTTTTTTAGGTTTAGGAAATGCATGTGTCAGTGAACTGTGATGGAGGAACCTCTATGGCTAAGGTTAAACCGGGAACTTGGGGAAAGGAATTAAATTAAACTTGAGGTGCAGCATCATCAGGGAGGAGCTAGGGAGTGTAAATTGAGAGCAGTTAAACAGAGGAGATTAGATTAAGAAGAAGGGTTCCCACCTAAAAGGCTGCTTATCCATTCTCTCCACAGAGGCTGCCGGACCCGTTGTGTTACTCCAGCACCTTGTGTTTTGCTCAAGATTCCAGCATCTGTAGTTCCACGTGTCTCGGAGATCAGTTTAAATTGGTGTCAACTGTTCGGCGTTGGCCTTTGTGGGCCGATGGGCCCGTGTCTCATGCTGTAATAGTTCCATGTTCTATATTTTCCTGAGTTTAAATTCCTTGATGTTTATCTTGGATGCTTGAAAACAACAACAACAATTCTATAGACGCAAGAACCGCAGATGCCGGTTTACATAAAATGACACAAAATGCTGGAGTAATTCAGCGGGTCAGGTAGCATCTCTGTAGAAAATGGATAGGTGACGTTTTACGTCGAAAGCCTACTATGGACTGATTGGCGTGCGGGGTGGGATGGAGGGGTGGGGGGAGAAAGCTGGAAAAGAGGTGTCAGCAGGTGTGGGAGGTGGAGAAACACAAAGCTGCGGATGCTGGATTACACCAAAGATAGACACAAAAAGCTGGAGTAACTCAGTGGGTCAGGCAGCATCTCAGCAGAAAAAAGATAAGTGACGTTTCGGTTCGGGACACTTATTTTCCCGATGCGAAACATCGCTCGCCCTTTTCTCCAGAGATGCTGCCTGACCCACTGAGTTACTCCAGCACTTTGTGTCTTTTTTTAAATTTCTGTCAGTGTCGGCCTCCCAGCAAGATCAGGGGATGTATCTGGCTGCATAATGTGCATGTTTGCCTTCCACCAGCGTGGATGCAGCTGATGATGTGATTTCACGTGCTTCAGTCTCGATTGCATTATTAATGTCATTGGAGTAAATAAAAGCCAAAAGACACAAGTGGTCCTCAGAGACATTGACTTACTGATCAAAGGAAGAGCAGAAAGTCTCCCGCAGACTCAGAAAACAAGTGCCGTTCACAGGCTAACAAAGTGTGCATTGTTGACTCTCAGGAGCTGTCATCGTGCAATGATCAATATGCAAGTATTCTCCCCCTTGTCACTTGCCTCTAAAATATACAAATCCACACAGAAAGTAACCCCTTGCATCTTCAGAGCGGCTTCTGAACCTGTTACTCCTTGTTTCATTCAAATGTGTTTAAATTAAGGGAAGGATAAGGCTCAGGTTGATTTTCTTTCATCCTTCATTTCTAACTCCTTCTTATTTACTTTGATATATTGTTATCCTGTGTCAGCCAAGATTGGAGTTCAGGGAAAGGGGAAAATGTATGTGACAAAGCCAGACGGAATATAATACCGGTGGAGTAGATGATGTGTAATTATGTGGTGGAGTTAGGATATATATGCCTAAGAAGCAGAGAGAACACAGGTCAGTGGAGAAGCTCACGTGTGATAAGAAAAGGATGGACCAGAGTTTGGGCAGAAACATGGTGATCTATTATACTTGTACGCCGTGCAGAACCTGTAATCAAATCCAATAAAATTCAGGGGAAAGAAGAGACAAAGTGCTGGAGTAACTCAGCAGGTCAGGTGGCATCTCTGGAGAATGTGGATAGTTGACGTTACGGGTCGGGACCCTTCTTCAAGACTAGCGGTCACCTATCCATGTTCTCTAGCGATGCTGCCTGACCCACTGAGTTACTCCAGCACTTTGTGTCGTTTTTTTGCAACCCCCATCACCTGTATCAATTACAATTAAGCCATACACAAGTACGACGTGTAGTGTAAAGAGAAAATTCCAGAGTGCAGAATGTACTGTCACAGCATTATAATGCTGCATTATAGTGCAGCATTAAAGCTACAGAGAAAATCTACATGAGGTGGGACACAGAGTGGTGGAGCAAATCAGTGCGTTAGGCAGCATCTCTGGAGAACATGCACAGGTGATGTTTTGGGTCGAGACCCTTCTGGACTCTGGTTTAGATCAGATTATACCGACTTCTTACTGTTAAGGTCACATCGATAACAACATCAGCAAAATTGCATTTTGTAGAGGCACAAGGGCGTGCCTTTAGAAAGGAGATGAGGAGGAATTCCTTTAGTCAGAGGGTGGAGAATCTGTGGAAATCATTGCCACAGTCGGCTGTGGGGGCCGTCATTGGGTATTTTTAAGGTGGAGATGGATAGTTTTGTGTTGGTATCCTTCTTCAGATGAAAGAAGGACCCTTCTGTCCATTTCCTTCCAAAGATGTTGCCTCATCCATTGAGTTCCTCCAGCACTTACACAGGTACATGGATAGGAAAGGTTTAGAGGGATGTGGACCAAATGCGGGCAAATAAAAACAGTGTAGATGGGGCATTTTGGTAATAGATAAATGGATGTTTGGACGGAATGATAGTTTATAAGGAGCATCTGAACATGGAATGGAAAGTTGATAGGGTTGGTTCCTTCAGGAAGGAGACAAAGTGCTTGCGATATAACTGACAATGGATGAGATCGAGAGCCGAGTTAGAGGAGAGTAAAGATCTCAGAAGGCTCTAGTGCTGGAGGAGATTAGAGGTTTAGACTGTACCTTAGACTTTAGATAAACAATGTTGAAACAGGCCCTTCCACCCACCGGGTCCATGCCGACCAGTGATCATCCCATAAACTAGCACTATGTTACACACTAGGAGCAATTTACATTTATTTACAGATGCCAATTAACCTACAAACCTGTACGTCTTTGGTGTGTGGGAGGCAACTGGAGCACCTGGAGTAAACCCACACGCTCACGGGGGGAACGTACAAACTGTGTGCAGACAGCACCAGTAGTTAGCACCAATCGTCGGTCGCTGGCGCTGTAAGGCAGCAACTCTGCCACTGCGCCACTGTGCCCCCCAGATGGGGAGAGATTAGGACGAAGGGTGAGAAGTCTAAATGGGATTGTTACAATACTAGGCGCTGAAGTAGGTTAGCGGAGACAGCTGTAATGACTGAGCAGACTTGGCAACGTGGTAACTGAGCAGTACTTTAGATGTGGTAAGTTCAAGAAGCTTGGCTTGTGGGAGCCAGGCCAGGAATGCATTTGTTTAGGCAAGTTCCCCAAATGATCAAAGCATGGATGAGGTTTGTAAACAGAGATGAGATGAAGCACAGTTTACCCGTGAGTTTATAACAGTGGAAATGTGGAGTTATTGATAGTATGTGGCAGTAAGTTCACCTTAGAGCCCAATTTAGCACCAAGTTATGAAATCACCGCGTGAGTTTCAGTCACTCACAAGGTTTAAATTTCAGTTTATTATTATCACATGACCCGAGGTACAGTGAAAAGCTTTTGTTTTGCATGCTATCCAAATACTAACAAGATAGACACAAAATGCCAGGGTAACTCAGTGGCAGCAGCTCTGGAGAAAGGAATAGGTGACGTTTCAGGTTGACCCTTCATCAGACAAAGGGTCTCAACCCGAAACGTCACCTATCCGTGTTCTCCAGAGATGCTGCCTGACCCACTGAGTTACTCCAGCACTTTGTGTCTATCTGTGGTATAAACCAGTATCTGCAGTTCCTTCTTACACATGAATACAACCAAGTCAATCTCAAGTACAATAGGCAGAGCAAAGAGGGAGATACAGAGTGCAGAATATAGTTCTCAGCTTTGTTGCACTTCAGTTAATAAATAAGGAGTGTAGAAGGTTGAGGGGGAACCTCATTGAAACTTACAGAATAATGAAAGGCATAGATAGAGTGGATGTGGAGAGGATGCTCCCACTGGTGGGAGAGTCTAGGACCAGAGGGCATAGCCTCAGAATTAAAGGGCGCTCTTTTAGAAAGGAGGCAAGGAGGAACTTCTTTAGTTAGAGGGCAGTTAATCTGTGGAACTCATTGCCACAAAAGGCTGTGGAGGCCAAGTCAGTGGGATATTTTTAAGGCAGAGATATAACCATATAACCAAATAACAATTACAGCACAGAAACAGGCCCTCTCGGCCCTTCCAGTCCGTGCCGACCATTTATTTTCCCCTAGTCCCATCTACCTGCACGCAGACCATACCCCTCCATTCCCTTCCCGTCCATATACCTATCCACGTTACTTTTAAATGTTAAAATCGAACCTGCCTCCACCACTTCTGCTGGAAGCTCATTCCACACAGCCACCACTCTCTGAGTAAAGAAGTTCCCCCTCATGTTACCCCTAAACTTCTGTCCCTTAATTCTCATGTCATGCCCTCTTGTTTGAATCTTCCCTACCCTCAATGGGAAAATCTTATCCACGTCAACTCTGTCTATCTCTTTCATCATTTTAAAGACCTCAATCAAGTCCCCCCTTAACCTTCTGCGCTCCAAAGAATAAAGACCTAACTTGTTCAACCTTTCTCTGTAACTTAGTTGTTGGAACCCAGGCAACATTCTAGTAAACCTCCTCTGTACTCTCTCTATTTTGTTGACATCCTTCCTATAATTTGGCGACCAAAATTGTACACCATACTCCAGAATTGGTCTTACCAATGCCTTGTACAATTTTAACATTACTTCCCTACTCCTATATTCAATGCTCTGATTTATAAAGGCCAGCACACCAAAAGCTTTCTTTACCACCCTATCTACATGCGATTCCACCTTCAGGGAACTATGCACAGTTATTCCTAAATCCCTCTGTTCCACAGATAGATAGATTCTTGATTAGAACGGGTGTCGAGGGTTATGGGGAGAAGGCAGGAGAATGAGATTAGGAGGCAGCCATGATTGAATGGTGGAGTAGGCTCGATGGGCCGAATGGCCTAATTCTACTATAACGTGAACTTGTGTATTTAAAAATATATATTTATATTTGTACAGTGGCATTAAAACCTTCCATAATGCAGATATTTGCATGATAAAAACATGAACTGTTATATGATGAGGTTAAATTGTGATATTAATCCTTACATACATTTTCGTTCTTTTGTGTATTTTTTTACGCAATCAACATTCCATTTAATTATTGGATGACAGAATATCCTATGAATATACTAAGCATTCAAAATAATAATTCACAGTGTAATTTCAAGGCTTTAGAGTTTGTTTAACAAAACAAATTGATGAAAGATTATCTCTCTGTTCCTGTCACAAGTAACAAAGACCCTGGAGCAATGTTTAGTAAGATATTTTCAGAGGCTGTATTAGTTGTGTAAATCTACATACCTGGACTAGATTAAAACGAGTTTTCACAAAGATTCAACTCACACAGTTGTTGATATTTGCCAGATGACATAAATGTAAGTTAGACTGAGGCATCTGACAGTATCTCTTTCAACTGTTGTGGTTTTCTTTAGTGGAGCAGATAGTTTTGCTGAGATCATATCGGTGTGTTTTCTTTAAACATTTGCTAACTTAGCATCTTTCTGTAAGATGAATTCTGCTAAATGCATCCTTATCACAAGAGCAAGGGGATGTGGAGAGGATGTCCATCATCAGCTCTGACCTCCCCGCCATTGAAGGTAGTCGCTGCCTCAAAAAGGCTGCCAACATCATCGAGGGCCCACACCATCCTGGCCACACACTCATATATTCGCTGCCATCAGGTAGAAGGTACAGGAGCCTGAAATCTGGTACATCCAGGTTCAGGAACAGCTTCTTCTCCACAGCCACCAGGCTATTAAACTCGCCATCAAACAAACTCTGAACTATAACAGCTTATTGTGCTTTATCTGTTTATTTATGTGCGTATATATACGGTCTACGCTATATAGACACTGAACTGTTCTGTATTTATGCTTACTATATTCTGTTGTGCTGCAGCAAGCAAGAATGTCATTGGGTTACACAAAAAGCTGGAGAAACTCAGCGGGTGCAGCAGCATCTAAGGAGTGAAGGAGATAGGCGACGTTTCGGGTCGAGACCCTTCTTCAGACTGGTCAGGGATCAGGGAAACGAGAGATATAAACAGTGATATGGAGAGATAAAGCAAGAACAATGAGTGAAAGATATGCAAAAAAGTATTGGTGATAAGAAAAACAGGCCATTGTAAGCTGTCTCACACCAGAAACAGCTTACAATGGCCTGTTTTTCTTATCACCAATACTTTTTTGCATATCTTTCACTCATTGTTCTTGCTTTATCTCTCCATATCACTGTTTATATCTCTCGTTTCCCTGATCCCTGACCAGTCTGAAGAAGGGTCTCGACCCGAAACGTCGCCTATCTCCTTCACTCCTTAGATGCTGCTGCACCCGCTGAGTTTCTCCAGCTTTTTGTGTAACCCTCGATTCTCCAGCATCTGCAGTTCCTTCTTTAACACAAGAATGTCATTGTCCTATCTGGGACACATGACAATAAACTCTCTTGACTTGGCTTGATGTTTCCACTAGTGGAAGAGTCTATGACTAGAGGTTATAGCCTCAGAATTAAAGAACATTTCTTTAAGAAGGAGATGAGGAGGTATTTCTTCAGCCAGAGGGTGGTGAATCTGTGAAATTCATTGCCACAGGAGGCTGTGGAGGCCACGTCAATGGCAGAGATAGATAGATTCCTGATTAGTACAGGTGTCAGAGGTTATAGGGAGAAGGCAGGAGAATGGGGTTAGGAGGGAGAGATTGGTCAGCCATGATTGAATGGCGGAATAGACTTGATGGGCGAATAGCCCAATTCTGCTCCTATCACATATGACCTTATAAATAGGGAAGAGTCAAAGAACACAACATGGGAGCAGCCTATTATCTCCAATAAGGCTGTTCTGTTTAAGCAATCCAAAATGAGTATATTTGCCCCTTTTCGTCAACTCTGCACAAAAATCCCGACCAGCTCCACATAGTCTTCTTGTTTTCATTCATCCAATTTTCCCTTAAAAAACTCAAGATGTCAATGACAATGCACTCAATGATCTTCTTTTTCTTCTTTCGTGTGGCGTGCGCAGCCTAAAGTTGTTGGACAACTTGTCCTATTTGATCTTCTGTTTGTGCATGTCGAGTTGATAACATTAGTCGAAACAGGGCGGACCACGTGAAGGTTGCAATCTTCCACCCCACTCAATGGTCCATCAAATGACACAATGTGCTTGCGTAACTCAGCGGGTTAAGCAGTGTCTCCTGAGAAATACGGAACTGCAGATGCTGGTTTTTTTTTTAAAGACACAAAGTGCTGAAGTAACTCAGCGGGTCAGGCAGCATCACCGGAGAACATGGATAGGCAACGTTTCGGGTTGGAACCCTTCTCCAGATTTGTCCAATAATCCTGTTTAGTCTAACAAATACCTCCTAAAGATTCTGCTAATTTACAATAAACATTTTTAACCTGATAGTCAAAGGAAAATATTCTTTCAAAACCTTTAGTAAAATGTCAAATATTCAGTAAAATGTTTAAAAACTGTTGTCAAATCTCATGCAGGTTTACTCCCCTCCAGGACAGAAAATATTATAATTTCCTTCTGGTGAGCACAATTTCTAATAGTTTATTTAATATAATAAAAAATATTTATTAAAATATTAAAATATTATATACAGTAAAGTAAAAAACAAAACATAACCCCCCACTCTAATACACGACAAACGGTAAACTATAATACAACTATCTTATACACCTTGTCAGGGATGCATTCACCCTCCCCACGGTGAATTTATATTCCTTAGCAGTCCAGAGCAGTTGATGAAAGCATTTAAAATGATGCGAGGCATAGATAGGGTGGGCAGTCTGGACCTTTTCCCCAGGGTGGAAATGTCAAATCCTAGGGGGCATAGCTTTAAGGTGACAGGAGCAACGTTCACAGGAGCCAGGAGCTCGTATCATCATATGTTCCTTGCAGCAGCATAACATGCCCGTAAACGCAACACTCATAACATCCTAATAAACTCAATTCAAATATTTCTCCGATCGTTCTGGCAAGTTTTTTTACACAGAGGGTGGTGGGTGCCTGGGATGTATGGCAGGGGTGGTGGTGCAGGCAGATACAACTGTGCCATTTAAGCGACTTTCTGATACATGGATACATGGATACACAGGGGCTGGTGAGATATGGATGATGTGCAGGCGGAGGAGGGTAGTTTAACTAGACATCATGTTTGGCACAGACATTATTGGCCCAATGGCCTGTCCGATGTATACTGTTCTATGTTTTATTTTCTGTTGTATTACAACTTTGATATTCGTAACCAAACTCCAGTTGTGGCAAAGCCTAGGCAATTAACCTTTTGATAGCTGTTTGCCTCGATACAAGCTTATATGTTTAATCTCATTTGGTATCTCCGTATCCTTTAGGATCTTTCAAGTGAATATGTTTTTGTTGTTTTGCTAGCCAAATGTGTTACCACACACTTTAAATTATACATAAACCATCTGTCGATTCTGATAGTCGATCCACATTTTTCCCTAAGCATAAATCTGTACGTGATAGAAGCTGGAAATATAAACAATACAGTACATGCTGGAACTGCTCAGCAGGCCAGGTAGCAACTGTGGAAAAGGTAATAGCGACTGCTTTAGGTTCAGGTTTATTATTGTCCCGTGTATCGAAGTACAATGAAACGCTTTGTTGTGCGTGCTATCCAAACAGATCAGATACACCATACATGGAAACAATCAGTTCACACTCAAGTACAATCAGCAGACCAAAAGCGAATGAATGAATGAATACTTTAAGTCACGGTGAAATTTTTGATATGTATATAGTTACAAAGTATTCCACGAGAGACAGCCACGGGGCTCCATTGATGCAGGGGCCAGCTGCTGGCTCCACCGACCCGCGAGGCCCCACCGTCCACGAGGCCCCACCGTCCCATGACTCTCCGCCGCCCGGCTTCTCTGCAGCCTCCTGGGAAGCGTCTGTCGCCGCGGCCTCGTGGGGTGATACAGCACGCAGAGTATAGTTCTCAACATTGCGGCGCATCCATTCAAAACACTCCATTAATATGAAGCAGGTCTATCCCCAACTAACGTGGTCTCCGCTACCCTGGAGAGACCAAGCTCAGATTGGGTGGCAAATTCCCCAAGTCCATATCTTCCTTCTGTCCCAAAGAACAAGATAGTCCACAGATAGACACAAAGTGCTGGAGTAACCCAGCCGACCAGGCAGCATCTTTGGAGAGAAGGAATGGTTTGGGTCGTAGAAACATAGATAGAAACATAGAAAATAGGTGCAGGAGGAGGCCATTAGGCCCTTCAAGCCAGCACGGCCATTCATTGTGATCATGGCTGAGCATCCCCTATCAATAAACCATGCCTGCCTTCTCCCCATATCCCTTGACTCCACTAGCCCCTAGAGCTCTATCTAACTCTCTCTTAAATCCATCCAGTGATTTGGCCTCCACTGCCCTCTGTGGCAGGGAATTCCATAAATTCACAACTCTCTGGGTGAAAACGTTTTTTCTCACCTCAGTCCTAAATGACCTCCCCTTTATTCTAAGACTGTGGCCCCTGGTTCTGGACTCTCACAACATTGGGAACATTTTTCCTGCATCTAGCTTGTCCAGTCCTTTTATAATTTTATATGTTTCTATAAGATCCCCCTCATCCTTCTAAACTCCAGTGAATACAAGCCTAGTCTTTTCAATCTTTCCTCATATGACAGTCCCGCCATCCCAGGGATCAATCTTGTGAACCTACGCTGCACTGCCTCAATCACAAGGATGTCCTTCCTCACATCTGAGGAAGATTTGAGAAAGGTCGAGACCCTTCTTCAGATTTATCCCGCCGAGTTACTCCAGCTTTTTGTGTCTATCTTTGGTTTGAACCAGCATCTGCAAGAGAGTCCACAGCACTGATCCATGGGCTACACAACTTCAAACGTCTCTCTATCCTCCCCAACACTTTGATTATTTTTGTTATTGTTGTATTTTATCAGACGAGTCGGGGGTTTGTACATCGGTATGGAGTTACATTCTCACTGGGATCGTGTGGGTTTCCTCCAGGTGCTCCGGTTTCCTTCCACATCTGAAGAGGAGTGCAGGTTTGTAGGTTAATTGGCTTTGGTAAAAATGTTCCCTAGTGTGCAGGATGGTGTTAGTGTATGGGTTGATTGCTGGTCAGCTGAAGGGCCTTCCCCCGTATCTCTGTTCTAAACAACCTGTTAACAAGTGCCTAAACTGTGCAACAACTTGAAAAATATGAATTTCTGAGATGAAGGCAGGGAATGCTGGAAAAACTGTACAGGTCAGACAGCCTCTGTGGAGAGGGAACCGAGCCATTGTTTTGGGTTCATGACTTTTCATCACTGGCTGACAGAGTTGTGGAAATCGAACACAAATGAATAAAGTAGAACACAGAACAGTATGCATGTGAACAGGCCCTTCGGCCCACAATGTCTGTGCCGAACATGATGCCAAGATAAACTCATCTTCTTTATCTGTACGTGATCCATATCCCTCTATATCCATGTGCCTATCTAAAAACCACTTGAACGCCACTATCGTACCTGCCTCCGCTACTACCCCTGGCAGCACATTCCAGGCACCCACCACCTTCCGTGTAAGAAAAAACGTGCCCCGCACATCTCTTATGTTCTATGTTCCATAAAAAAAAAGACACAAGGTTCTGGAGTAACTAGGCAGGTCATGCAGCAGCCCTGGAGAACATGGATAGGTGATGTTTCAGATCAAGACCCTTCTTTATACTGATTATATGGCGGGAGGAACGAAAGCTGGAAGAGAGAGGGGGCAGGACAAAATGTGGTAGATAATAGGTGAAGGGGATGCAAATGTCTCTAAGTTCAAGTAACCCTTGCATCCCTTCTCTCCCCGTCCCACCCCCACACGTCATTGTACTCATTTCACAGCCGTCTTGTTGAGTCTCATTGTCTGTAACTTGTTTTCACCTAGCCCACAGCTAACAAGGGCCTGTTTCCTTTATCATCGTTACTTTGCTGCATATCCTTCATTCATTTGTTTTATATCTCTTACATCACTGTCTATATCCCTCATTTCCCTTTCCCCTTTGACTCTCAGTCTGAAGAAGGGTCTCGACCCGAAATGTCACCTATTCCTTTCCTCCAGAGATGCTGTCTGACCCGTTGAGTTACTCCAGCTTTTGGTGTCTATCTAGGGTTTGTTTTGTTCGGCAGATGGTTGGACAAAGGCCAGAGAAGAAAAAAAAGGTGTGACACAAAAGGATGACGAATTGTGAAGCCAGAGGAAGGAATGTAGGTGGAAGGGGGAATAGTTGCGAGTCTAGGTGGGGCACCTTGTTTCTATGTAGAGCTTAGATAAAATAGGTGCAGGAGGAGGCCATTTGGCCCTATGAGCCAGCACTGCTAATCAATATGATCATGGCTGATCATCCAAATCAGTACCCGTTCCTGCTTTCTCCCCATATCCCTTGATTCCGTTAGCCCTAAGAGCTATATCAAACTCTCTCTTCTGATCTTTGCAGTTGGAAAGACCGTCAAACTCGATACAGAGATGACAAGGTTTATTCAACGAGAGCTGGGTGACTTTAAATATACTGATTAATCTCCACCCACATCCCCAGATAGGGTGCGATATTCTATCTGAGATTCAAAGTTCAGATGTTGAATGTTTGCAGTTGTTTCTGCTCCTGATTTTAATTTTGCTGTAGCATGTGCGGTATTAATACACAAATGCAGCCTGATTACATCCCTTTGCAAAAACAAACCACTTCAACATTCACTTCGCAGTCACTGCCTGGGAAGGATTACGATCCAAGCAAAATCTTAGTTTAGTGCAAGTCGATGAATACGAGAGATAAACATAAGATCAACAGAACGAGTAGCCTTAAAACAAAAAAAAGATTTACATTTAAGATCTAACTCCTGTTCGCTACTGGAACAAAATTCTGGCACTTGCTATAATGTAATGAGATTAAAAACACATTTAGCTGCGTTTTTCAGTGGTTTAGTTGGCAATTGCAAAACTTTGAACGACACTGAGACATTCACACAGCAAAGATATCTTTTATAGAGAATCATAGTTGTATGGCATGAAAAACCCTTCAGCCCAACTTGCCCGATCCATCCAAGATGCCCCATCTACACTGCCTGCATTTGGGTGGTGCAGTGGTGCAGCGGTAGAGTTGCTGCATTACAGCGCCAGAGACCCGGGTTCCTTCCTGACTATGAATGCTGTCTGTACAGAGTTTGCACGTTCTCCCGTGACCACGTTGGTTTTCTCCAGGTTCCCCCGGTCTCCTCCCTGATTCCTGAGAATCTCTCGCAAAGACGGTTAATAACCCACCATTCCCTGCATATCCACGTTCCTATCCAAAAGCCTCTTAAACACCATTATTGTATATGCCTCCACCACCATCCCTGGCAGTGAGTTCCAGGCACCCACCACTCTCTATGTAAAACAAATGTCCTTCACATCTCCTTTAAACTTTAATCCTCACGGTCTTCTAGCCCTCTAGTCTTTGACATTTGCACCCTGAGAAAATGGTTCTGACTATCCACCCTACCTAAGCCACTCATAATTGTATATACTTCTCTCTGTTCAGAAGATATTTTTATCTTGATTAGAACGTGTGTCATGGGTTAAGAGGGAGAAGGTAGGAAAATGGGATTAGGAGGCAGAGATCAGCCATGATTGAATGACGGAGTAGACTCGATGGGCCGAATGGCCTAATTCTACTCCAATGACTTGTGAACTTGTGGACTCGTGGTCTGCCCTCAACCTCCGGCATGCCAGAGAAGTAGATAGGAATTCCACAGTTAGAATGATACATTTGTACTTCTCTTTTCCACAACTGAAGCAACTGATGCATAGCAGATGCCTGAAATAAATAAATACATTTGAGATTATCATCTTCAGATGTTACATCACGATTTGTTGTTTCTTGTATAAAAAAGAACTTTTCTTTTACACTTGTGTACATTTTAGAACCTTCTGCTCCAAATGTAGAATCTTGTTGGAATAGAGTGTGAATCTGAGAATCTGTGTGACTATTTTGTTCTCTCCTGAGTAATGACTGGAAAATTGAACACTGTTTTATCTTCACAGTTCTCTAATGCTCTTTCCTTACGAAATTTATATATTACACGCAAATCGCTGGCAATTCTTACTTTGTGTCTTTTCCTCTTATCACTTCTGTTTAAGATTGGTGTAGTTTATTGTCATGTTTAGAGATGCAGTATTTCCTCCCTTTCTCCCTAAAGGGATAACTGGTAGATTGTTTTTCAGAAGTGCCAGAACCACACTCAACTGGTTGCCATATTGTGTAGGAAGGAACTGCAGATGCTGGTTTATACCAAAGATAGACACAAAGTGCTGGAGTAACTCAGTGGGTCAGACAGTATCCCTGGAGAAAATGGATGGGTTTCAGGTCGGGACCCTTATTCAGTCTGTGGTTAGCATATTGGTTTTCTCAACGCATCTCTGTATGCCAGGAGTGTGCAGAAGGTTCTAACCGGAAACGTCGCCTATCCATGTCCTTCCGTGATGCTACCTGACCTGCTGAGTTACCCCGGCATTTTGTGACCCTCCTGGTGGGATTGGAGGTGTAGAGGTACTGAATGTGAGGCGGGGCAGTGGTGCAGCGGTAGAGTTGCCACCTTACAGCGCCAGAGACCCAGGTTCGATTCTGACCTCGGGTGCTGTCTGTACGGAGTTTGTACATTCTCCCTGCGACCTGTGTGGGTTTTCTCTGGGTGCTCCGGTTTCCCCCCACACTCCAACGACGTACAAGTTTGTAGGTTAATTGGCTTCGGTAACATTTGTAAATTGTCCCTGGTGTTTGTAGGATAGTGTTAGCGTACTGGTGTGCACCGACTTGGTGGGCCAGTACAAAGTGCCTGTTTCCATGCTGTATCTCAAAACTAAACTAAACCAAACTAAACTAAACTGAATTAAACGTCCATGGGGATAACGATGAGCAAACAGAAGCCTGGAAACTGAAAATTAATAAAGCATTGAAGAGAGAGAATGAAGAGGAAAGCAGAGTTGAAGGGTGGGGACAAGTTCCCAAGGCACAGGAGAGTCCTAGAAGAAAGTTATTGCTTGGCTCCTGGTTCTATCTTAATGTTGTGAATCTCGGTTAAGTAAAAATTTAGGATGATCTGCAGGAATAGCAACTTTTTGTTTTAATTACGTTTCTCCCAAAAAAGGGAGTTGGCAGGAATAGGACTGCATTTTTCCAACTGCTTTCAAATCTCTTTTCACAGAGAGAGTGGAATGTATTGTGTACGCCTAACAATATGAGATGGATTAGGGAAGCCCGTATCTAATCAAAACATACTTCGGTGCTAGTTACTTGACTTCTTCATGTTAACTATGCAAGGAATCCAGTAATAATGTTATTATTGTGCCCTAGGGCCAAGATCATGCTACAGCTTGGCCGCAGTGGAAGGATGATTGCAAAGAATTGTTTCTTTTTAACTCTTGGCAGCATTCAAACTCCCAGTTTAGCAACATCATTGGATTGGAGTTCCCTAAAACTTGATTTCTTGCTTTGCTCTTACTTTTTAACTTTGCTCGTGCAAAAAGATTAATATTAGAAATATATAAAATAACACAAGGTTATTTTGCACAATAAAGGGTGGCTCAGTGGGTAGAGCTTCTGCCTCGCAGGGCAGAGGTCCAGGTTTGAACCTGATCTCAGCTGCTGTTTTTTGTGGAGTTTGCATGTTCTCCCTGTGACCATGTGGGTTTCCTTCATTCTGTTTCAGTTTCCTTCCACATTTCAAAGAGAATTGTAGGTTAATTGGCTTCTGTAAATTGTCCCTAGTGTGTCAGATAGAACTAGTGTACGGGCTGATCGCTTGCTGGCGCAGATTCGGTGGGCTGAAGGACCTGTTTCCATGCTGTATCTGTAAACTAAATTCTACAGTGGCACATGGATTATATCTAAAAAAATTAAATGGGGCAAAGAATGGTCTTTGTAATTATATCTGACATTTATTCATCAAGGTAGCATTTATAATTTCATTACTCTTTTGCAAAGTATATCTTTTGCATTGCATATCTCCATATTCAGGGGCAATTTCTTCCCAGCTGTTATCAGGCAGATGGACCATCCTACCACCAACTAGAGTGGTCCTGAGGTACCACTTACTTCATTGGAAACCCCCGGGCTATCTTTAATCGGACTTTACTGGACTTTATCCTGCACTAAACACTATTCCCTTTATCTGTACACTGCCGAAGGTTCGATTGTAATCATGTCTTTTTGCTGACTAGTTAGCATGCAACAAGAAGCTTTTCACTGTATCTTGGTACACGTGACAATTAACTAAAGCAAACTAAATTAAAGTACCAACCAAACTAGTTCCTTCCATATTGAAGATAGACACAAATTGCTGGAGTAACTCAGTGGGCAGCATCTCTGAAGAAAAGGAATGGGTGATGTTTCGGGTCGAAACCCTTTCAGACTGAAAGTCAGGGTAGAGGATGACTGGAGGTAAGTGGAAGGGTAAGATGTGAAAATGACAGATCAAAGCAGACGATGATCAAGGACATGTAGAATGGATCATTGTTAGCTGAGGGGAAGGTGACAATGAGGCGTTCAATCAGCAAAATTAATCAGGAAAGTGAAACAAGTCAGAGGACTAGGGTCGGAAGGGATGGAGAGAGAGAGGATTACTTGAAGTTAGAGAAATCAATATTCATACCGCTGGGTTATCAGCTGCCCAAGCGAAATACAAGGTGCTGTTCCTCCAATTTGTGTTGGATATTCCATTTTCATATTGTGTGTCCGTGAAGACGGTTTAGGTGTCAGGGATAGACACACAGTGCTGGAGTAACTCAGTGGGTCAAGCGGCATCTCAGGAGAAAAGGAATAGGTGACGTTTCAGGTCGAGACCTATCATCCGACTGGTGTGGGTCGAGTTGCCAACTGTCCCGTATTAGCCGGGACATCCCGTAAATTGGTTTGTCCCATACGGGACCGCACTTGTCCCGTATTCGACTGCTACTACTTGGGTCGAGGGGACTGTCGGGTCGGAGGGCCGCGTCCGGCCCCACCTCACCCGTCCCGACGTAGTGCAGCCCATGGAGTGCAGCAGCAGCACCTCGCCCGTTGGTCGGTCGGCAGCCCGGCCAGCTATCCGACCTTCAGTCCTTCGCTTACTACCGGCACCACCACCCCAGCTTCTCATGGCCGATCATCGCTTCATGAGTTGGATGGGGTGTCGAGCCAGAACTCCTCAGCTGGCCCGCCGGCTGGGCTTTGTGTGCAGTCCAGCACTCGGGGCCAACTCATCATTCACCCAGCCACGGCCAAGTCGCTCAACGAATTGCCATCGGGAATTTTTCATGTATTTTGACCTTTTGTCCCTTATTTGGGAGTGAGAACGTTGGCAAGCCAAGGTGTGGGTTTAGGCGTCGGGGATGAATCATCGCCTCTTGGGATGACAACTCATAAAGATGCGTTTGCCTACAGCTCCTGTGCATCAGTACCTGCCTTTCTTCTCTCTGTGAGCTAACAGCGCTAATGAATTGTCTTTGCATTAGGCCAATTGTATTTTGCTTGTGCTCTCCGAGTTTAATGACCTGAATCAAGTTAATTGTAATCTTTCTGTCATTGAAGTAAGCCCTCGATGGAACATTGCACATCTATTATTGTGTGTCTGCTCTTTTGTAATATGATTGATTCATATTTAGCCTGTAAATTTATGAGTCTGTAGGGGCTTTCTTTGGCTCTTGTCTCCATTGATTCCAGTAATAGGGTGTCTAAGTTTACTCACCCTTATGCAAAAGCATAATTTGCTTATACAGTACAACTACTTACTGATATTACTAAGTGTCATGTCACATTCAAAGCATTCCTCCCATCTCCAGAGATTTTAACTTTCACTGAATTGAAACATTGAACATAGGACAGCGCAGTACAGCACAGGAACAAACGCTTTGGTCTACAATATCTGTGGCAAATATGATGTCCAGATAAAGTAATTGCCTCTGCCAGAATGTGATACATATCCCTCCATTCCTTGCATATCCCTGTCTCTAAAATGCCACTTAAATGCCACTATCGTATCTGCCTCCATCACCACCCCTGGCAGTGGGTTCCAGGTTCCCACCACTCTCTATGTGAAAAAATGTGTCCCACACATCTCCTTTATACTTTGTATCATCATCATCATCATCTTCATTGTTGAGAACATCAACGGACACGGTGCCTTACGATGCCGTGTACGAAAGTGATCGCAACCTCTACTGAAGTGTGGATGGCCGTTGGCTCGCTAGGAGCTCATCCGCCCTTTGACAGGCCTTGTTTTTGGTCCTGCTGGGGGTCCACAGCCCCCTCCTCACCTGGCAAACCAGGTGGGGGAGACGGTTTAGTTGCCGACTATCCGACTATGGAGCAAGTAGCACATGGTACCCGACCTGACCTGACCTGTAATACTTTGCCCTTATCACAAACAACACCCTCAGGTCTTTGATATTTCCATCCTGGGAAAAAGGTTGCCA
This sequence comes from Raja brachyura, assembly GCA_963514005.1. The sequence goes on along the minus strand of OY740798.1, from coordinate 50,064,148 downwards.
CAGAAAGCTGTGGAGGCTGTCGGTGGATTTCTTTAAGGCAGAGATAGATAGATTCTTGATTAGTACGGGTGTCAAGGGTTATGGGGAGAAGCAGGAGAATGGGGTTAGGAGTGATAGATCAGCCACGACTGAATGGTGTAGGGCCGAATGATGGGCCGAATGGCCTAATTCTGCTCCTATCACTTATGACATTATGACATTATGACTTATCTATGCCTCTTGTAGTTTTATATTTTTTTGTCAGGCCTTCACTCAACTTCCAACATTCTGGAGATAATAATCCTCACTCTCCTTATAGTTCATACCCTGTAATCCAAGACCCGTTCTGACAAACCTCTTCCGAACTCTCTTCAGAGCCCCCACACCCGTCCTGTAATGGGGTGACCAGAACTGAAACATCGAAGCTATGGCTGTTCTGCACCTTATCGTGGCTGACTTAGAGCAGAATACAAGGTTTGCTTTTCTATTCCAGATAAAAAATGGGCCTGCAGTCTGCGGAAACTTGTACAGGGTATTCAATCAGATTAGTGCTTCCTGAACTCATTGTGAATTCTGCAACTGGTGCCAAACCCCTTGACCTCCAATTCTCACTCCTCCTTTGAGTCATCCTTTGGTTACCTGCCCAAAAATGTAGTTACGTGGCTGAGCATTCAATTCTGCCTGATAATGCTTATCGTGGCTGTTTTATGACATGAAACTTGTTATAGAAACATAAGAGGCTATTAATCATCATTAAGTCTCATAGAGAGTCATACGGCACAGAAACAGGCCCTTCGGCCCAACTTGCCCATGCTGACCAAGATGCCCCATTTTTTAACCTCTATTAGACCCATATCCCTCTAAACATTTCCCATCCATGCACCTGTCCAAATGTCTTTTAAACGTTGTTACAGTATCTGCCTCAACTACCTTCTCGGGCAGCTTGTTCCATACACCCACCACCCTCTCAATGAAAAAGATAGCCACTAAATATTTCCCCTCTCACCTTAAACCTATGCCCTCTGGTTCTTGATTCCCCTATTCTGGAGACTGCGTTCATCTATGCACTTAATGATTTTATACGCAGTGTATAATGAGATGCTCTTGTTGATACGCTTATTCTGATGTTAAATTACCACCCTCTGCAGAATGCCTGTGAATTTGAACACAGGGCGATAGCTCGGCACCTGACTGCTCACAAAAAGAGAACAGTTGTGATCCTGGTATCTCCAGGATTGTCAGTCAGGGAAAACCATTGGCATCGGCAGGGATTCAGACAGCAATCCAGACGGCACTGGTCTGTTCATCTGCAAAAGCAATCCCTTGTATTCCAACAGTGCCTTAGCAAAATGAAAAATTAATTTGCGGTAATTAACTGTCAGAAGAAACATTCAAAGAGTGACTGCCAAAAAACACAGCACTGTTTGAATGCATTCTCTGAGCCCCAACATGACCTAGTTCTGTGGAGAAATAGACACAAAGTGCTGGAATAACTCAGCGGGCCAGGCAGCATCTCTGGAGAACATGGATGGGTGATGTTTCGGGTCGGGACCCTTCTTCAGACTGAAGCCATTATCACTTGCCACACTTGGTCCTCCTCTCACTTCTCTTTGGATCTGAAGAAGGGTCTCGACCCGAAACCCCACCATCCATGTTCTCCAGAGTGCTTCCTGATTTGCCAAGTTGCTCCAGTACTGTGTGTCTTTTTTTGTAAACCAGCATCTGCAGTTCCTTGTTCCAGTCCAGGTCCAGAATAGAGGTGAAAACTGCATTGGTAGAGGGATGAATTATAGAGGGTATAGGAGGGCACAGTTGGTGGAGGTGCTACCTCACAGCGCCTTAGACCCGGGTGCAAAACCCACCTTGGATCAGTGTGGAGTTTGCATGTTCTCGCTGTGACTGTGTGGGTTTTGGCCCACATCCAAAAGATACACTGATAGACGTGTGGGTTTGTAGGTTAATTGGTCCTCTGTAAATTTCCCCTAATGCGTGGGGAGTGGATGTGCAAGGGGAATAACATACAACTAGTGTGAACGGGTGCTTGATGTTTGGAGTGGTCTCGTGGGTTGAAGGGCCTGTGTACAAGCGGTATCTCTAAACTCAATTAAACTAGTCAAGAATAGAATATTTTCTGCTCAAATATAACATGACCTGGGCAATCACAGAAGATAGTACACTGTAACCGGCCCTTCGGCCCGCAATGTCTGTGCTGACATGATCAATTCTTATCTGCCTACACATGATACATATCCCTCCATTCTAGGGTTGCCAACTATCCCGTATTAACCAGGACATCCCGTATCTTGGGCTAAATTGGTTTGTCCCCTACGGGACCGCCCTTGTCCCGTATTTGACTGCTACTATTCGGGTCAAGGGGACTGTCGGGTTGGAGCGCCGTGTCCGGCCCCGCCTCACCCGTCCCGATGTAGTGCAGCCTATGGAGTGCAGCAGCAGCAGCACGTTGCCCGTGGCCCCGTCGGTCGGTCGGTCGGCAGCCCGGCCAGCTGTCCAACCTTCGCACCTTCGCTTACCGACACCACCATCACCCCTCCTTCTCTTGGCCGATCATCGATTTATGAGTTGGACGGGGTGCTGGACTTTGAGCGCGATGTTGTGCGGTCCAAAACTCCTCAGCTGGCCCGCCGGCTGGGCTTTGTGTGCAGTCCAGCACCCGGGCCAACTCATCATTCATCCAGCCAAGTGGGTCAACGAGTTGCTGTTGGGAATTTGTCCCTTAATTTGATCTTTTGTCCCTTATTTGGGAGTGAGAAAGTTGGCAACCCTACTTCATTGCCTGCATATTCATGTGCCTATCCAACTGCTTCCACCATCATCCTCAGCAGCTTGTTCCAGCCACTCAACACCCTCTGTGTAAAAAATCTTGCCCTGCATATCTCATTTAATCTTTCCGCTATTCACCTTGAAGCTGTGCCTTCTATTATTAGAAATTTCCATTGAGGGGCAAAAAGGTTCTGACTGTGCTCCTTATTTATGCCTCTCATAATGTTATATACTGCTATCAGGCCTCCCAACCTCCAGAGTTCCAGAGACAACACTCCAAACTGAGCAACCGGTCCCTATAGCTAATACCCCGAATCCAGGCATCATTCTGCGAAACCTCCACAGCTTGCTTTTGATATTACTGCAACTCAGTTCAAATATTTAAAACATTGGTGCTTGAAAACTACAGTTAGGAGCGGAGGAATACTTTAGATGTTTCTTTGACTTTCCAGTGCCTGCTATTTAGGTGGAGATGTTATCTCATTTAAAATGGGAACTCTTACATCTAGTGGCACACCAAGCAAGACTATGTGTAATAAAGTGGGTCGCACAGTAGCGCAGCGGGTAGAGCTGCTGCCTCACAGTGCCAAAACCCGGATTCCATCCTGACCTCGGGTGCGGTTTGTGTGGAGTTTGCACGTTCTACCTGTGACCTCGTGGGTTTCCTCCAGGTGTACCCGTTTCCTCCCACATCCCAAAGATGTGCATGTTTGCAGCTTTATTGGCCTGTACATTTTCCTCTGTGTGTAGGAAGTGGATGAGAAAGTGGGATAACAGAGAACTAGCGTGAACGGGTGATCGATGGTCAGTGTGGACCCGGTGGGCCAAAGAGTCTGTTTCCATGCTGCATCAATAACAACTAATTTAAAACTAAAACTTTAGTTTTTCACAATAGACAATAGGCAATAGACAATAGACAATAGGTGCAGGAGTAGCCATTCGACTCTTCGAGCCAGCACTGCCATTCAATGTGATCATGGCTGATCATCCCCAGTCAGTACCCCGTTACTGCCTTCTCCCCATATCCCCTGACTGCACTATTTTTAAAGCATCCAGAGAACCTGCCTCCACCACCTTCTGTGGCAGAGAATTCCACACACTCACCACTCTCTGTGAGAAATTCCACACTCACCTTTTATCTACAGTGGTAATTACTAGTCTTAAAAAGTTAATATAGGAAAAGAAGAGGAAAGTGTGAAGGGCAGCCATTATATTCCATGTGCCAAGTTTCATGTTGAAAAAGAAAGTTTTTAAATATGCAGGAGCAAAACTCTATGAACTGTTCACAACACTATATTCCATGAAAAAGGAACTGCAAATGCTGGTTTACAAAAAAAAAGAGACATAAAGTGCTGGAGTAACTCAGCGAGTCAGGCAGCATTTCTGGAGAAAATGGATAGGTGACGTTTCGGGTCGGGACCTTTCTTCAGTTTGATGAGAAACATCACCTATCCATGTTCCCCAGGAATGCTGCCTGACGCACTGAGTTACGCCAGCAATGTTTGTCCCATGTACTGCACTACATAAGCTGTTACCAGAAGCACCAAATGTTGCCAGATGAACAACTCAGTAAAATATACCCTGAGTGCAGTCTGCTGGTTTTCCAGTGTAGAGAACTATCTGTGTATGTCTTGCACCGTAGGGTCCGGTATACGTGCTGAAGAACACACTGTAGCTTGTTCCTGCTGCTTCAGCGGTTTAATGGGGAAATAAATGCCACAGAACTGGAGCCTCCCACCATTGTCCCAGTGTCAAATCCCCCGGGCTGCATGCTTCAAAGTCAGATCATTTTCAATGGAATCTGCTCCGAGGGGAGACAATTGCCTAAATTGATCTGCTGGGCATGAGGTCGTCTTTGCAACTTTGTGACGCCAATACAATGTGTCTTTGCAAATGTTATACACTTCTAGAACAGGGTTTGAGGGTGGTGCAGCGTTACAGCGCTGGAGACCCGGGTTTGATCCTGCCTACGGGTTCTGTCTGTGTGGAGTTCGTACGTTCTCACTGTGAGTGCGTGGGTTTTCTCCAGGTGCTCCAGTTTCCTCTCACACTTCAGACAAGCAGGTTTGTAGGTTAATTGGCTTTGGTAGGTTGTAAAATTGTCACTAGTGTATAAGATAGTGCTAGTGTACGGGGTGATCACTGGTCTGCACGGACTCAATGAGCCGAATGGCTTGTTTCTGTGCTGGTTCTCTAAAGTCTAACGGCTGATAACTGACCGGCTCTGGTGGGCGGAAGAGCTAAATTACAGGCAGATAATGAGTTGGGAAATTTGATTTTGTTTTAAGATATGGCATAACTTTCTTCGATAAGAGTGAAGAGGAAATACTTTGAACAAAAAGTAATTCCCTTCGACTTTCCTTTAAGAGATTGTCGTTAACAACGATGTTGTTAAAATCTATGCCGTGAGTAATTATCAAAAAGCCAGTTGTATTTCACCAGTAAGGATCACCTTACATAGTTTGTGAATTTTGAGACCAAATTCAGCATAAAATTATAAATAAATATTAGAACATTTCAGTCTATACTCGCTGAATAGAATGATTTAAGCTGGTAAACCTCGATATAACAATGTTGGAATTTTGCCCCTGGCCATATACTTTCATCATCTGGCTGATTGCATTACCTATCATATATTCAGTGAATTGGTTGCATATTACTGTATATAATGGCTTCTATTGTTCTTGCTTTAGTATTACAAATATTTTCATTAAGCACTTATCATTCCCATTGTATCTCTCTCCAGAGATTACGTTGACTGAGTTTTTACATTCTGCCTTGAGATAATGCATGGTTAAATAATTGAGATTACTTTGAGAAAAAATGTAGCATTGAGATTGTTAGAATTTTCCTTCAGTCCTGTGCTGAATGAGTTCAGAACACTTCAGAAATCTTCAATAATAATATCACTTGAAATATTCTTGTATCGTGCCATGATATAAAGAGACGCGGGTCTGAAGAAGGGCCCTGACCCAAAACGTCACCTATCCATGTTCTCCAGAGGTGCTGAAGATAGACACAAAATGCCGGAGTAACTCAGCTGAACTATTCTCTGGATACGAGACCGAAGGGTTTCGACCCGAAATGTCACCCATTCAGTCTGAAGAAGGGTGTCGATCCTAAACGTCATCCATTCAGTCTGAAGTAAGGTCTCGACCCAAAACATCACCCATTCCTTCTATCCAGACATGCTGCCTGTGCTGCTGAGTTACTCCAGCATTTTGTGTCTATCTTCGGTGTAAACCAGCATCTGCAGTTCTATCCTACACTTCTCCAGAGATGCTGCCTGACTCACTGAGTTACTTCGATACTTTGGGAGCGTTCAGTTGTGGGAGGAACCAGATCAGTCAGATAGTTCCCAGAAATCAAAATAGGGATTCAGACAATAATTTTGTGCTTAGAAATTTGTGGAGGAGATGTTGAACTTGCTGCTGATGGGAGTGGGACATATGAACAATGTGGATGTATTTAAAGGAAGCTAAATATTCAAATGGGGCAGATCTTAATGCTGGCTTCACTGGAAGCATTAAGATGAAGAAAGATAGAAAGATGCTTGTTCAGAACATAAACATTAACATCTAATGGTTAGGAATTGGCCTTTGATGTTGATTCTCCAACATTCTTTGCATTTTCCCTTGCGGTATTATAATATAGTCTATGTCGAAGGCTAGAATTTATACTGTTTGCTAATCGGAGTAAAAGAAAAGTGCCAATGTAAAATTAGAGCACTGAAGAAATCATGGATAAGCTGGGGTGCTGTCCGATTCACCTCTACCCCATTGTGGACATTGGTCTCTGGAACTGATGCGCTACAATGCTGAGAACTATATATTCTGAACTCTGTGTCTTCTCCTTTGCTCTACCTATTGTACTTGAGTACTTGATTGTATCTATGTGTGGTGTATAGGGCGGCACAGGGGCGCAGCAGTAGAGCTGCTGCCTCACAGTGCCAGAGACCCAGGTTCTATCCTGACTCTGGTGCTGTGCTGACAATGCTGACTGAGTTTGTATGCTCTCCCTGTGACCATGTGGGTTTTCTCCGGGTCCTTCGGTTTCCTCCCACATCCCAGAGACGTGCAGGTCTGGAGGTTAATTAGCTTTGGTAAAATTGTAAATTGTCCCTTGTGTGTAGGATGATGTTGGTGTGCATGGTGTTCGCTAGTCTGCACAGACTTGGTGGGCTGAAGGGACTGTTTCCCCGCCGTGTCCCTAAAGTAAATCTGATCCCATTGGATAGCATGCAAAACAATGCTTTTCACATGGTAATAATCTTCTTCTTCTTGCGTATGGCGTGCACAGCCTAATGTTGTCGGACAACTTGTTGTATTTGAACTCATTTGATTGTGCACACCATGTTGATTGCATTCGTCGAAACAGGGCGGACCATGTGAAGGTTGCAATCTCCCACCCCATGGTAATAATAACAAACCTAAACCTAAACCATGGATGATCCTTTGGAGTTTGGTATATTTCCAATAGAATCAGAGTAGCAGAATAAATTCATGATAAAGAAAGCAACTATACAGCCCTCAATACATGCCCTATGCATTCTGGCACTATACCAATTTCAGCACAAACTTGTCCCTTTCCCTTGGATTCAATGGGGTTTTATTTTTTCATTGGCCTGATGGTAAATGTGCTTCCTTATTACCTTCCCAAAAACTTGAATCAGGCTGGCCGACAATAATTTAATTGGAAAACTCTGGTAACACTCAGTGGATCAGGCAGCATCCGTGGAGAGAGAAAAAGAGCTTCAGTAATGGCATCGGTATCGATGATGAACAACAGTGGAGGCAGCACAGGTCCCTGACATACCACAGGCCACAGGCCAGTGACTGATCCTAACCCTAAGGAGTCCAGTCCAGCAAACCAACGTGGCAGTACATGGTGAAAAGGAAGATCAGCGGGAGATCATTCAGCACCAGAGGGCATTTTTTCCCACTGCCCAATTAATGATAACCTAATATGGACACAAAATACTGGAGTAACTCAGCGGGACAAGCAGCATCTCCGGAGAGAAGGAATGGGTGACATTTCAGGTTGAGACCCTTCTTCAGTATCAGTAAATGATAACCTAATCCTAGACTGATAGGACAGCTCAGCAATATAACAAGGGGAGAGCAGTACAAACCTGTCTGCGGACACTTCCAGCAGCATGGGATCCAGTCTCTCGAGATCCTGGGCCAAGAAACAAACATGAATTGGTCAACCCATCAGAGGAAGACGGCAGAGAGAAAATGCATTGAGGCACTGCAGACCCAGTCGCCGAACAGTGCTAACCAGACATTGTTCTAAACCAGAGGTAGACCCAGGCTGACTCCTACTGGGGCCAGGATAAGGCAAGTAGATTTGGACGAGGATAATGAGACCATGGGCCAGTACAAAGTGGCAGTACATGGGGATAACACGTCTCAAGTCATGATTCCAGTGAGGACCACAGGGAAATTTGTCCCATTATCCACTAAATGACATCCTAACCCAATCAGGAAACCAGCCCTCCACTACTAACCTCTGCATCTGTCACTGAATCTGCCATTTTGAATCCAGTTGTCCAGCTCACCTTAGACCCCATTTTTAGTTCAATTTAGTTTAGTTTATTGTCTGGTGTACCGAGGTGCAGTAAAAATCTTTTTGTTGCGTGCTAACCTGTTAGCGGACTGTACATGGTTATTATTGAGCCGTCCACTGTGTACAGATACAGGGTAAAGGGAATAGCGTTCAGTGCAAGATAAAATCCAGTAAAGTCTGACTAAACATAACTGGCCTCTGTAAATTGCCCCTCATATATAGGGACCAGATGAGAAAGTGGGATAACATAGAACTAATGTGCGGGTGATCGATAGTCAACATGGACACGGTGGGCCGATGGGCCTGTATCCCTAAACTAAACTAAACTAAGCTAAAGTAAACATGACTGATTGATGAAAGAAACAGCATGGAAACAGCCCCTTTGACCCACTGAGTCCACACCAACCATCGATCGCCCGTTCACACTAGGTCTGTGTTATCCCACTTTCCCATCCACTCCCTACACACTAGAGGCATGTTTACAGAAGGCCAATTGACCTACAAACCCGCATGTCTTTGCGATGTGGGATGAACTAGAAGGAAACCCATCCGGCTACAGGGAGTACGTGTAAAGCCCACACACAGACAGCCACAGAGGTCTGGATGGGCCCTGGGACTCTGGCACTGTGCGGCAGCAGGTCTATTTGCTGCACCACTGTGCCTCCGTAAATTCACATAATAGGCAATATCTTGTGTTCTGGCTTGTACTCGTTTCATAGTGTGTGCGGCACGGTGGCACAGCGGTAGAGTTGCTGCTTTACAGCGCCAGAGACCCAGGCTCAATCCTGACAACGGGCGCCATCTGTACGGAGTTTTTGCGTTCGCCTCGTGATTTGCGTGGGTTTTCTCTGGTTTCCCACACACACCAAAGACGTACAGCTTTGTAGGCTAATTGGCTTCGATAACATTTGTAAATTGTCCCTAGTGTGTTTTGGATAGTGTTAGTGTGTGGGAATCACTGGTTAGTGCGGACTCGGTGGGCCAAAGGGCCTGTTTCCGCGCTGTATCTCCAAACTAAACAATAAGTGCCTTACCCATCTCTTGAAGGAGAAGCCATACCTTACACCTCTAAACACTTGGATAGAGGGTGGACCTGTGTGATTTTGGAACAATGGTGGCTGCATTTTCTGGCCAGAACATGCACTGTGAATGAAATTACCCGTACGCCAAAACAGCCAACAACCACTCACTCTGGAGATTACTGCATTCCTGCATGTTTAGAAGGATTATCTGTCTTGGATTACAGCCAATCCTTCTCCTCCTTTCTTTACTTGGATTTATCTTTTACGTCTGTTCAACTCTTAAAGGTTCAGTAACCTCAGCCTGGACAATAAAGGTGTTTGTGGAATCTGTGGAACTAGCTAATAATGTGAAATTATAGGCAATTGCTGGCATTTAAGGGCTGGAAGGCAGGCACATAACAAAGATATTGTCTTTGCAGTGACTTCTGTGTAATAGCTGGGTGATCAGAGGTCTCTTTAACTTTGCTGCAGCCAAAACCACGCTGAATCATGCATGCACAAAGCAAATTAGCTGTCCATCCTACCCACAACTCTTTGGGTCAAAACAGAAGGTGCTGGAGGAACTCAGCGGGTTGGGGCAGCATCTGTGGAGGGAATGGACGGGCAACATTTTGGGTTGGTGACCCTTCTTCAGACCATCTTCAGTAGTTTCCAGAAGGGTCCTGACCCAAAACATCGTCTGTTCAATCCCTTCCACAGATGCTGCCTGACCACCCGAGTTCCTCCAACACTTTGTGTTTTGCTTAAGATTCCAGCATCTGCAGTCTGTTGCGTCTCCATATTCGGGTCCATTGGTATCAACAGTACAGATGGGCATGACCCACGGCAAGAGTGCTTTATTGTCATATGTCCCAAAATGGAACAATGAAATTCTTACTTTCAGCAGCGCAACCCATATATTAGTCAGTACAACTGATGCCATTACACACATGCACGCACACACACACACACGCGCTCGCACACACACCATAGATTAATGTCTCTATGAGTTTGTGATCTGACCTTATGTTTGAAACGGCAATGTTCTCAATGGCTGAAGTCTTTCATTGAATATAATACGTGTGAAGCCAATTCTCCATATCCAGTTCCCCTTTCACCTATACCCACTTTCACCTTCCATCTGCTCCTGGCTTCACACTTCACTTCTCTCATCTCATGGCCTTTTGTCCTATCCTCTGGCCTTTATCCACCCATCTGCCAATGAACCCCCGCATCACCTGTACCCACCTATCACTCACCATGCTTTGTCCCGCCCCCACCTCACTCTTCCAGGTTTATCCCCCCCTACTCCAATCAGTCTGTAGAAGGGTCCCTCCGGAGAGGCTGCCTGACCCGCTGAGTTACTCCAGCGCTTTGTGCCTTTTATTTTGTAAACCAGCATTTGCAGTTCCTTGCGTCGGCATCCTTTTGCCATCTCGGAATTCAATGCAGATGTGAACCAGGATTAATCTGGCAAAAGTACGATGACGGCAATACAGAATAACATAGAGGATAATGGAATTCCAAGCTAAATGTTGGTTTGTCCCAGTAGAAAGGAAGAGAAACTCCAGAGATGGTTTTAATGCATCCCAGCCGTACAACTGAAAGACAACCACAACTGAACCACTCCGACATGATACAATTAATACTCTTTAATTAAAATGTTGAAATAAAGGTAATTAAAAGATGCGTCTGCCTGTGCCCATTATCTCTGGTTAGGAATTATCCCAAGATGTCTGTACTTGCTTGTGCTTTGAGGGTCTGTGTGATACCTCCGTGGTTGCAAATGATAGGAGTGCTCAGTAGTCGGAGAAGCCCACACTAATCTGGGCAGAATTAAGCTCTTTGTAATTAACTGAGCAATATTACTCATATGGGAGTGTGCTGTCTTAAATTGAAAAAAACACTTATTTGCACTGAGCAGAAGCTAGCAGAAGCTGGGAAGTCTACAGGGAACTGTCTATGGTTTATTTTGACTACTAATTTCCCAGTTGCACTCTCAATTCTAATATGTATGTGTGATTATTCCAATGTAAGGGGAAAATGTACAATTGATGGCAAAGCCCTTAACAGCTTTGATGTACGGAGAGATCTTTGGGTCCATGTCCATAACTCCGTAAGTCTACACAGGACAAGCAGATAGAGCGTGAAGAATGCATATTTTGCAGCGCAGAAGGTTAAGGGGGGACTTGATTGAGGTCTTTAAAATGATGAAAGGGATAGACAGAGTTGACGTGGATAAGCTTTTCCCATTGAGGGTAGGGAAGATTCAAACAAGAGGGCATGACATGAGAATTAAGGGACAGAAGTTTAGGGGTAACATGATGGGGAACTTCTTTACTCAGAGAGTGGTGGCTGTGTGGAATGAGCTTCCAGCAGAAGTGGTGGAGGCAGGATCGATTTTAACATTTAAAAGTAAAGTGGATAGGTATATGGACGGGAAGGGAATGGAGGGGTATGGTCTGAGTGCAGGTAGATGGGACTAGGGGAAAATAAATGGTCGGCACGGACTGGAAGGGCCGAGAGGGCCTGTTTCCGTGCTGTAATTGTTGTATGGTTATATGGTTATATGGTTATATTGTTTAGAATCAAGGCTATTATCATGACGGATACCAAGGTATGGTTAAAGGGTTTGTTTTGCATGCCACCCAAACAGACCAGATATACTGTACCATACATTGATACAATGAAGTCCAACTCACGTACAATATGTAGAGCAGAGAGGAAGATACAGAGTGCAGAATATAATTCTCAGGATTCAGTTCCATGGCAAATGTCCAATGTCCGCAATGGGGTAGAGGTGAATCAGACAATAGCCTAGCTTATGAAAGGACCGTTCAGAAGCCCGATAACAGAGGCTGGTTTTCAAGCATCTGTGCCTTCTGGACATTTTGGAGTAACTTCTGTCATCATGCAAGTAAAGTGGCATTCAATTTACGCAAATTAACCCTGAGCGAGTAAGCGATCAGGAACGATGTTTCAATGAAGTTGATTGAGGGATAATTCTTGTTTTTTTCCCCGTAATTATTCCATGGGATGTTTTTATATCCGCCTGCGAGAGCTGGTTTCAATGGTTCACCTTGTGAGATGGCTCTTCACACATTCCCTTAAGAGTTGGCACAGTGGTGGAATGGTAGAGTTGCCGCCTCACGGTGCCAGAGACCCGGCTTCAATACCGTCTGTGCAGAGTTTACACATTTACCTCGTGACTGTGTGGGTTTTCTCAGGGTGCTCCAGTTTCCTCCCACACTATAAAGATGTGTAGGTTTGTAGGTTAATTGGCCTCTATAAATTTCCGCTAGTGTATTGGGAATGGATGAGAAAGTGGGATTAGTGTTTCAAAAAAATTGGTAAAAAATGATAAAATTGCCTCTATTCTATAGGATAGAACTAGTGTATGGATGATCGCTGGTTGGCGTGGGCTCGGTGGGCCAAAGAGGCCTGTTTCCACACTGTATCTCCAATCTAAACTAAGTTGGCCAGATCGCAAATCTTCCAAGTAGGGTTTTGAAGGTACGAGGGTTGAGAATGTTACAGTTTCAGTTTGAGATTAGTTTGCTCCTTTAAGTCTCCTGTTGGCCCGGTTTACACCGCCAGCTCCTGGCTATACAACACGATCTTATGTAACTGCTTGCTCCACATATGTCAGTAGGCAGACACACAGTGAGAACAGATGCACTCGTTCAACACCATCGGCAGCTTTTGTCAGTGAGTCTGCCTTCAGGGAACAATGAAGTTCTGCAGAGCACCGATCTCAGTAGACCTTTAAAAACAAAATTAACCCAATCAACAACATTCAATAGATACAGATTTAATAAATTGGAGGTTTGCTGAGATCTAATTTAGTTGTGCCATTCTCGGCGGCTCCGCATACGGAGGGGCTTGGGTTGTTCGAGCAACGTTGTGTGTGACTTAACCTCGCATGAAAGATGCAATATTTGGCTTGGTCGTAGTGTCAAAGAACACCCATAGCTTGAGTTGCTGCGTGGCACACCCGTCAAACCCGTGCGTTGAGATTGGATCTCACTTCTCGACGAGTGCTGAGAGAGCTGTTAATCTCAGGAAACACTCAGAACTGTGCAATATCATCCTTCGCATTTTATCTGGAAGAAAATCTTCTTCGCAGCGATCATCACACAAAGCCTGTTCATGCCGATTATCAATACTTTTCTTTGCATTCCCCTAATTCCATTTTCACAGAACTTTTATGGCTTTAATGTAATAAGAATCGGGCCAATTTGGTTAGCAAAATTCACAAGAGACTTGCTCCTGGCTTTCAGGATGAAACCATCATCGGCACGATAGCCTGAGTTAAGTTCCTGACATTTTCTGTGCAATGTCATTATTAAAAGAGCTTGTTGTCAGCAAAAGCCCCCATTGATCACGGACGGACTATGAATGAGGCAGAAGATAGACACAAAGTGCTTGAGTAACTCTGCAGGTCGGGCAGCATCTCTGGAGCAAAGGAATATGTGACGTTTCTGGTCAAGACCCTTCTTCAGACTGACAGCTGAGGGGGGGGGGGGGGGGAGTTAGAGGTACTGTATGAAAAGGTACGGAACAAATCAGAGCTGGCACCAATGACTCCAGAAAGGTAGTGCCCACAATGGTCCATTGTTGGCTGTGGAAGAGGTGATGACATAGGGGAACGTATAGTGAAACTAGTAGGATGATTAGGGTGGGGGAGGGACAGATTGATAGGGAATGCAAGGGTTATTTGAAATGAGAGAAATCAAATTACATGGTAAATGGTAGGGAATTGAGGAATGCTGTGGAAAAGAGGGATCTAGGAATAACTGTGCATAGTTCCCTGAAGGTGGAATCGCATGTAGATAGGGTGGTAAAGAATGCTTTTGGTGTGCTGGCCTTTATAAATCAGAGCATTGAATATAGGAGTAGGGAAGTAATGTTAAAATTGTACAAGGCATTGGTGAGACCAATTCTGGAGTATGGTGTACAATTTTGGTTGCCTAATTATAGGAAGGATGTCAACAAAATAGAGAGAGTACAGAGGAGATTTACTAGAATGTTGCCTGAGTTCCAGCAACTAAGTTACAGAGAAAGGTTGAACAAGTTAGGTCTTTATTCTTTGGAGCGCAGAAGGTTAAGGGGGGACTTGATTGAGGTCTTTAAAATGATGAAAGGGATAGACAGAGTTGACGTGGATAAGCTTTTCCCATTGAGGGTAGGGAAGATTCAAACAAGAGGGCATGACATGAGAATTAAGGGACAGAAGTTTAGGGGTAACATGAGGGGGAACTTCTTTACTCAGGGAGTGGCGGCTGTGTGGAATGATCTTCCAGCAGAAGTGGTGGAGGCAGGATCGATTTTAACATTTAAAAGTAAAGTGGATAGGTATATGGATGGGAAGGGAATGGAGGGGTATGGTCTGAGTGCAGGTAGATGGGACTAGGGGAAAATAAATGGTCGGCATGGACTGGAAGGGCCGAGAAGGCCTGTTTCCGTGCTGTAATTGTTATATGGTTATATGGTTATATGGTAAATTCAAACCACCGGGTTGTAAGCTGCCCAGATGCAATATGAGGTGCTGTTCCTCCAATTGCCATGTGTTTTGTGAATTTTGCAGCTTTTTGTGTCTATTTTTGATGTAAACCAGCATCTGCAGTTCCTTGCTCCACTTTATGAATGAGGCAGTCTTGGGCCTCAACCCCCAACCTAGCACCGTCTGGGCATTTGATGATTGATTTAAATGTTATGTAGACAGCAACTACAGATGCTGGTTCATACCGAAGATAGACACAAAAAGCTGGAGTAACGCAGCGGGTCAGGTTAAAATATCCACTGACTGGGCCTCCACAGCCCTCTGTGGCAACGAGTTCCACAGATTTACTACACTCTGACTAAAGAAGTTCCTCCTCACCTCCTTTCTAAAAGAGTGCCCTTTAATTCTGAGGCTGTGACCTCTGGCCCTAGACTCTCCCACCAGTGGAAACATCCTATCCACATTCACTCTATCGATGCCTTTCATTATTCTGTAAGTTTCAATGAGGTTCCCCCTCAACCTTCTAAACTCCAGCGAGTAGAGGCACAGGGCTGACAAACGCTCACTTTATGCTAACCCACTATTGTCTCTTTTTCTTCTCTCTTTCAACAGGATAGTGACAACAATAAGGTCTGTTCCTTGTACTCCTTCCGCAATGCAACTACCTCACCACACAAGCCCGACGAAGGAGGCCGTGACCGCAGTGACGTGATCTCTGGGGCAGCGTTTGGAACGCCCGAACGGCGCAAAGGAAGCTTAGCTGACGTAGTGGACACTCTCAAGCAGAAGAAGCTGGAGGAGATGACAAAGACTGAGCAAGATGGTAGGCCTGGCTTCATTCTCTCTCTTCAGTTCATAAGTGGTGAGCAGAACCATCTCCAAGACCAGGACTAGACACAGTGGATGTGGAGAGGATGCTTCCACTAGTGGGAGAGTCTAGGGCAGAGGGCACAGCCTCAGAGTAAAAGGCCGTACCTTTGGAAAGGAGATGAGGAGGGATTTCTTTAGACAGAGGGTGGTGATTCTGTGGAATTCATTGCCAGCCAAGGCCAAGATATTGGGTATTTATAAGTGGAGATTGACAGGTTCGTGATTAGTGAGAGTATCAAGACAACATCAGCAACATTGAATTTTGCACAAGGAACTCTGGATAAAAGGATGTGCCTTTAGAAAGGAGATGAGGAGGAGTTTCTTTCCGCAGAGTGTGATGAATCTGTGGAATTCATTGCCACAAACGGCTGTGGAGGCTGTCATTGGGTATTTCTAAGATGGAGATGATAGATTCTTGATTTGTAGCGGTTATGGGGAAGAGGCAGTAGAATAGGATTGGGAGGGAGAGAAAGACCAGCTATGATTGAATTGTGGAGTAGACTCGATGGTCCGAATGGCCAAACGTTGCTAATATGTCTTGTGGTCATATTTTGGTTGAGGAATGATATTGACGTAGTTATAATAGATGGTTGCTGTAGTAATAATGCTTTGTGATCCATTAGAGAGTTGAAGGTCCTTTGGAGTGTTTAGTTTGCATCCCTTCTATAATTTACAATTTCATGCCAAGAAAAAAGATGTTGCACTGTATCATTCATGTTTCACATCTGTGATTGTGCGGGCAGTCTCAACAACTAATTCACATCCGTGCCTAACTGGGTAGAGCAAGAGACGTTTCAGAGAACCTCTATGTCAATGTATAGATAAAACTCTTTTGTATCAAGTTATAGCAGTACCGTTGTATCAATGACCCAGTAGCTCAGCGATAGAGTTGCTGCATTACAGCGCCAGACACCCGGGTTTGATCCTGACTACGGAGTTTGCACGCTCTCCCTGTGATCTGCGTGGGGTTTCTCCGGCAGCTCCACTTTCCTCCCACCAAAGACGTGCAGGTTTGTAGGTTAATTGGCTTTGGTAAAATTGTAAATTGTCCCAAGTGTGTAGGATAGTGCTAGTGTACAGGGATCGCTGGTCGGCACGGTCTCGGTGGGCCGAAGGGCCTGTTAACGCACGGTATGTCTAGCATCTAAAGTCATTAATTAACTTTGGCATGTTGATTTTCATTTGTAGTGAGCCATTTGTAAATGATGAGTCACAGACAAAGGCAGGAGGAATTAGTTAATAGCTAGCCTTTCCACACAAAAGGCTTTGCTGAATTATAATTTTCGCCTTTTTTGGGAATGAAGAGACTTTTCAAGTTGGAGAAATGTCTAATTAAAATATCTTTATTTTGGCTGTCAGGAAAAATATTTTGTAATAAAAATTTATAGTTAGCAGATGCTGGTTTGCCAAGGAAAGAACATGGACACAAAATGCCACCTATCCATTTTCTCCTGGGATAGATACAAAATGCTGGAGTAACTCAATGGGTCAGGTAGCTTCCGTGGAGAAATGTCACCTGAGATGCTGCCTGACCCGCTGAGTTACTCCAGCATTTTGTATCTATCCCTGGAGGAAATGGATAGGTGGCATTTTGTGTCCCGACACAAAGCGTCACCTGTCCATGTTGTCCAGGGATGCTGCCTGACTCGGTGAGTTCCTCCAGTACTTTGTGTCTTTCCCACAGATTGTGGAATATAGTTCTCAGGACTGCATCGTGTTGTAATACACCAGTTCCATATTGATACTGCCACTTCTTTCAAAGATTCAAATGAAATTTCCGTGCAGGAGAGTTTGCTATTTTAACCCATATCTTCTCCAATGACTTCTAAAGTGGCAGCAGCAAATATGTCCCATCAACAGACCTCTCCCCCAAATCCTTCTGTCTCCCGTGTGATAGATCACATCATAAAACTTCTAAGATTGATTTATTATTGGACTTGAATGTCGAGCACTTGTGACACCACAAACTGGGTTGGAATCTGCCAGATTTATTTTATGTTGGACTCTTAAAACTGATGGACGACCAATCTTCTCTGCTGGATGTATACGCAGGTACTACAGAGTCCGTGCTATTGTGAGCAGTTTACCAAACACCTCATTAGACTTCATCAATCAGTTAGATGTCCACAGAGGCCAGACCTACTCAAATTGTCTGAAGCCACCCTTCACTTTCTACAAGGTTCGCAAGGTTAACAACAAGCAATAACAATAATGCCAACTGGAATAGCAATTCACAGGGATTAGATTGCTACACAACGGACATGGACAGGATTATAACATCATAGAGCTCAGAACAATACAGCGCAGGAACTGGCCCTTTGGCCCACAATGTCTGTGCTGAACATGATGCCAAGGTAAACTAACCTCCTCTGCCTGCATTTGATCCATATTTATCCATTCCCTGAATATCCATGTGCCTACTCCAAAATTCTCTTAAATGCCCCTATTGTATCTCCCTCCATCACCACCCCAGGCTGCACGTTCCAGGCACTCGCCACCACCTGTGTAAAAAAAACTGCCCCTTGGCATTTCCACCCTGGGAGAAAGGTTCTGACTGTTTATCCTATCTGTGCTTCTCATCATTTTATACACTTCTCTCAGGTTCTTTCTGGAGTTCCCTGTTTCTGCCTGTGACCACAAGGGTTTCCTCCAGGTGCTCTGGTTTCCTCCCACATCCCAAAGATGAGCGAGTTTGTAGGTTAATCTGCCTCTGTAAATTGCCCTTAGTGTGTGGGAAGATGTGAAAGTGGAATAACATTATTGTGAATGGGTGATCGATGGTCAACGTGGACTTGGTAGGCCGAAGGACCTGTTTCAAGGCTGTATCTTTCAAAAATATCCCAAAAAATATTTCAGAATGGCTGATACCGTAAAAAGCACTTTTTGCTTAGACCATTACCCTAACTGAGAATCCAACCGAAGAAGTTTCCCGTCCTGAAACGTCACCTGTCCACGTTCTCCAGAGATGCTGCCTGAGTTACTCCAGCACTCTGTGTCATTTATTTCCAACTGTTTCGTTCTGCTTTGAATTGAACCTAAGATCTCCTTTCTCTATGGATAGTTTGCTCACTCGGTGGCTGGTGGCTTTTCCCGCTATCCATTGAGGGAGCTCATGAGTTAGATTTGTTCATTGGAAACAGACCCTTCCGCCCACCGAGATGACCACCCATACACTAGGGACAATTTACAGAGGGCCAAATATCCTCCAAACTTGTATGTCGGTGGAGTGTGGGAGGGAACCAGAGCACCTGGAGAAAACCTACATGGGTACAGGGAGAACGTACAAACTCCATGCAGACAGCACCCATAGTCTGGATCGAACGCGGGTCTCTGGCGCTGTATGGCAGCAACTCTACCGCTGCACCACTGTGCCGCCCTGACATGGCAAGTGTGCCTTTCCATTTACTCACTGGAACAGGCAGCATCCATGGAGAGAAGGAACAGGTGACGGTTCAGTTTGAGACCCTTTTTCAGACTGAGGAAGGGTCCCGATCCTCTCCAGAGATGTTGCCTGTCCTGGTGAGTTACTCTCGCATTTTGTGTCTATCATCAGTTTAAACCAGCATCTGGAGTTCCTTCCTACACCTTTCCATTTACTTGCTGTCCAACAGCATTTGTGATCAACTACGTGGACTGTCCTGGTCATTGTAGCTGTTAACTTGGCCGTGTGTTATTCAAAGAACATTTTATGTCCATTTTCATTTTAAAGAAAAGGCTATCTTAAAAGATAAATCTTGAGCCATTTATTTAGTTGCCTTGAATGTGAGCAGGATACCCTTGTACTCAGTTGGACTAAATGGCCAATGTAGTTCATATTCTCTGCTGTTTTTGATAACCGGGACCTTTAGTGAATCTGAAAGAGTCTTAAGTGCTTATGACCACAGTAATGAATCAAAATGGCTCCATAGTACTCAGTTAGCTTGAATGGTCATGTGTTGCAAGAAAATGCTATTCACACAAAGGGGAGCAAAAGCCCATAATACAGTATTTGCTTTACATATGTATTATTCATGAGGAGAAACGTGGCTGGTGACTGTCCCCATAACAAAAAAAATATTTAAGTTCATAGTTCCACTTGATTGAAATTGATTGCTAGATGCAGCATGGAAGAAGGCCCTTCCATGCACACACTGAGTCCACACCGACCCGCTCACTCTAGTTCTGCGTTATCCCACTTTCCCATCCACTGCCTACACACTAGGGGGCAATTTACAGAGACCCATTTCACCTACAACCCCGCACGAAACCGGAGCACCCAGCACCATAATTATTATTATTATTATTATTATTAAAACCAACGTGATCACATGGAGAACATACAAACTCCACATGGACAGCACCCAAGATCAGGATCGAACCCGGGTCTCTGGCACTGTGAGGCAGTGGCTCTACCTGTTCTGTGGCTCAATAACGAGGTGATCGCTGGTCGGCGCGGACTCGGTAGGCCAAGGGGCCTGTTTCTGCGTGGTATCTCGAAAGTCTAAAATAATTAAAACCAAAAAAATCCTAATAGATTGAAGCATTAAAATGTACTCATGCACGCCGAAAACAATGAGACTTTGAATCCACTGTTAAATCAATGATCTGCTGGCTGGCGTTATGAGACCGCTTCATCAGACAGTTGTGCTTCTCCAGCTTACATCAGGGTGGGTTTAGCAGGCACGTTTCTGTGCCCAAGAGTTGGGAAGTCAGAGGGAATGTGTGCTCTCTCTCTCTGGTCTCTGGGGGCAGTGCTGCCATTCTGGTGCCAAGTCATTGCTGGCGCAGAAGACAGTATCTCAGCCTGGACATGGCAGCCCAGGCCTTCTGCTCGGTTAGGTGCTTAACAAGCGTCTAATCCAAAAGTGACCTGCCAACGTTTAACTAGACAATCTGCTCCTAAGGGGGCGAACATGGAACGTAGAACACACAACATGGAACAGTACAGCACAGCACAGCACAGGAACAGGCCCTTCGGCCCACAATGCCCGTGCCGAATATGATGCCAGGATAAACTAAGTTCACCAGACTGCAAGTTCAACTAATCTTATTTGCACAGCAAGTGGTAGGTTGCTAGAACATGCAGCCCAGGGTTGGTGGTGGAGCCTGATATAACAGTAGTGTTTAAGAGGTGCTTAGATAGGTGCCTAGATATGCAGGGAATGGAGGGATGTGGATCATGTGCAGGCAGAGGAGATTAGTTTACCTTGGCGTATGTTCGGCACACACACTGTGGGCCATTGATTGTGTTCCTGTGTTGTACTGTTGTTGGTTCTACGTTCTTGCTTTAATTGGAACTTCCAAGTACACACAGCATAGTAAAAATAAGCTAATTAGGGCCTTTAGGCCGTGCTAATAATTAGAAAGGCTGAGCAAAATCCAACAAAGCACTATAAAACAGAATGAAAACTGGTTTCAATATTAGTGTCATGGATACACAGGGTAGTCAAGAAGGCTTTTGGTGCATTGGCCTTCGACAGTCAGGGTATTGAGTGTAGAAGTTGGGATGTTAAATTGTGGCTGGTCGGCGCGGACTCGGTGAACTGAAGATCCTGCTTCCCCGCTGTATCTCTAAAGTCTGAGCGTCTGAGGTTACGTTGGACACACGTTTAAGGTGGGGGGGAACATTTTCACACAGAGAGGGTGGTATGTATATGGAACGAGCTGCCAGAGGAGCTAGATAAGGCAGGTACTATAACAGCATTTAACAGACATTTGGACAAATGGAATGGTTTAGTGGGATATGGGCCAAACACAGGCAGGTGGGACTAGTGTAGATGGGGCATCTTGGTCAGCATGTCCAAGTTGGACCGAAGGGCCTGTTTCCCCGCTGTATGGGTCTGTGACTATATTGGGAAAATATTTTTCACTTACCATGGCAAATGATTTTCATTGCATCAAATGCTATGCCTTGCAGTTTAATTGCATTGTTAATAGAGGATGTGGCATTTAAAATAATCTGGATTAAATAAACTTTCCAGAGGATTTTGCTGCGGATGCTGATTAGTATTATGGGGGGGCAGTAGCTGGGAGTGTGCCCTGAGACACAGAGTTCAGTCATCACCATATGTAGTTCAGTAGATTGTTCAAGCCTGCAGGATTTGCCAGTCACATTGGCTTAAAAACTGATGACTCTGAATTCCCTGGCTGATGCAGCACATAGTTCAGATGCTGCCTTTAAATCCATATGTTGTTATTTTTGCAAACTGTTTGCATTTTAACTAGGTTTAATGTAAAGCATTTATATTTTGGATAAACTAAAACAAAAATCTGTTCTGATTGTCGCGAAATGGCAGAGAAGTGGATGCGTTTGCATAATTGTTAGATCTACTGATGATCAATCAAGTATAAAGGGGATAATCGGTTTTTACATTCTAATTATTGTTACCATGTATTGTTCAGTAGATTGCTCAGCAGGTTGGAGAATATCCGTGCTGATTTTGGTTCCATTTCACTCCACGCTCCAATATTTTTTGGTTTTGAGATACAGGCCCTTCGGCCCACTAAGTCAACGCCAACCATCCATCACCCGTTCACACTAGTTAGACATTATCCAACTTTCTCATCCTATGCTCCCAGGGGCAATTTATAGAGAGCCAATTAACCTACAAACCCGCATGTCTTTGGGATGTGTGAGGAAACCGGAGCACCCGGAGGAAACCCACGCTGGAGAACGTGTAAACTCCGTGCACAGACAGCACCCGAGGGCAGGATCGAACCCGCTTCTCTGGTGCTGAGAGGCTGCGGCTAACTGTGCCGCCCTTGCTCTCTGCATTATAATTAATCTTAGCTCTGTCTATAATTAGATTTCAGTGTGCTAGCATTTAAAAATTATTGACGAGGGCATATTTATCAATCTTAACCTTGTCGGTGAAAGAGATTTCAGTTCTGATGAATCGAATGCAGTACTTCCAGTTGAAACGAGGACAATCATGGAGAAATTACAGCGGGGACAGAGGTATGCCCCAGTCTGACATCATGTTGGCCCCTTTGCAATCATGCTGTGGTTTTCTTGGCTCTCAGATGTGAAGGCTTCCTGACATAGCAAATCCTGCCAGATCTGCTCAGGGAGCTGATGAGACCAAAGTCCACAGTTGTAAGGCGTGCACGATTCAATCAGTGCACACACATTTCTGGAGGGTTCAATGCAGAGTGAATTCAATATGTTTCCGCAAGATACACGTTTTTTGTTCCATTTTTGTTCGAACTTAGAGGCGGCATAGTGTGCAGAGGTAGAAATCCGGGTTCAATCCTGACCTCGGGTGCTGTCTGTGCGGAGTTTGCACGTTCTCCCCGTGACTGCGTGGGTTTCCTCCAGGTTTTCTGGTTCCCTCCCTTCATGCCAAAGACGTGAGGATTTGTAGGTTAATCGGCCCTCTGTAAATTGCTACTAGTGTGCAGGGAGCAGATGCGAAAATGGGGGAACAAGACTAGTGTGAACGGGTGATGGATGGTCAGCGTGGACTCGGTGGGCCGAAGGGCCTGCTTCCATGCTGTATCACAAAAAAAACCAAAAACGAATTGAAATAATTCACCCAAATAAACCAAGGATGTATGGGGACTAGCGGAATCAATGGATATGGGGAGAAGGCAGGCACGGGTTATTGATTGTGGATGATCAGCAATGAATGGCGGTGCTGGCTCAAGGGCCAAATGGCCTCCTCCTGCACCTATTTTCTACGTTTCTATGTTTCTATGTTTCTATGATAAAATATATACTGTAATAAATATGGTGGCAAAGTCTTTAAACGTCTGCCTGTAGCATTCTTAAGTTAAATGGTGTTTCACTCCGAGCAGAAAAATGTTCTGAAAACAGAATTACTTTGACCGCTTCAACACATAATTCAAATGTGGTTCTGAGTTTGACAAGCATTGCATTCAACATCATCCATTTTCAAGGTGACCTGCCCCCTTAAGAGAAGCCCTTTGAAATCTACATCTTTATTAGACCTTGGTTCCAACCCATGGAACTGTGGTTGAGAAATCATACACCACAGATGAGTCTTTCAGCCCACAATTTAAAACAAGTCTGATGGTATAAATAGAACAAATGGGTGCCAGCTGTGCATGATGCAGTGGCAGTGGTGAACATGACCAAAGCACCCAGCCGACAGTCACAGTGTGTTGAAGCTACAACTGCTGCAGTTCTATAAGACGTTGGTGAGACCGCAGTTAGAGTATTGGGTTCAGTTTTTTGCCACCATGTTGTAGTAAAGATGTACTATAAAAAAGTATAGTAGAGATACAGCACGGAAACAGGCCCTTTGGCCCACCATGTCCGTGCCGACCAGCGATCCCCGCACATTAACACTATCCTACACCCACTAGGGACAATTTTTACATTTACCAAGCCAATTAACCTACAAACCTGTACATCTTTGGAATGTGGGAGGAAACCGAAGATCTCGGAGAAAACCAACGCAGGCAACGGGGAGAACGTACAAACTCCATAAAGACAGCAGCCGTAATCAGGTTCGAACCCAGGTCTCCGGCGCTGCATTCGCTGTAAGGCAGCAATTCTACCGCTGCGCCACCGTGACTGCCGAAAGACGTGTTGTCAAGCTGGAAAAGGTGCAGAGACAATTTACAAGGATGTTGCCAGGACTCCAGGGTGTGAGCTACAGGGAGAGGTTGAGCAGACTGGGTCTCTATTCCATGGAGCGCAGGAGGATTGGGGGTGATTGCATAGAGGAGCCCAAAATCATGAGAGGAATAGATCGGGTAGACGCACAGAGTCTCTTGCCCAGAATAAGAATGTGAGGAGTAACTTTTTCATGCAAAGGGTGGTAGGTGTATGGAATGAGCTACCAGAGAAGGTAGTTGAGGCAGGTACTATCGCAATGTTTCAGAAACATTTAGACAGGTACATAGATAGGACAGGTTTAGAGGGATATGGGCCAAATAGTGTAAATGGGACAGGTTGTATGGGACTAGTGTAAATGGGACATGTTGGCCAGTGTGGGCAGTTGGGCCGAAGGGCCTGTTCCATGCTGTAAGACTCTATGACTCTATGTCTATGACTCGAAAGGAACTGCAAATGCTGGTTTATACTGAAGATAAACACAAAGTGCTGGAGTAACTCCATGGGTCTGGCAACATCTCTGGAAAAAAAGGAATGGTGATTTTCGGGTCAGTACCTTTCCTCAGACCCTCCTCCTACCTGACAAGACCTCATGGCCACCTCCCCCTACTTGGCCCTGGACCATGACCCCACAGATGAGCACCAGGCCATTATCTCTGAGACCATCTGTGATTTTATCAGCCCTCCTCTGCCTACAACCTTATCGTTCCCCAGCCCCGCACCATCTACCTTCTCCCCAAAATCCATCAATAGATCTGCCTTAGCAGACCCATTGTTTCTGCCTGCTCCCATAGAAACATAGAAAATAGGTGCAGGAGGAGGCCATTCAGCCCTTCGGCCCTTCGAGCCAGCACCACCATTCATTGTGATCATGGCTGATCGTCCGCTATCAATAACCTGTGCCTGCCTTCTCTCCATATCCCTTGATTCCACTAGCCCCTAGAGCTCTATCCAACTCTCTCTTAAATCCATCCAGTGACTTGGCCTCCACTGCCCTCTGTGGCAGGGAATTCCATAAATTCACAACTCTATGGGTAAAAAAGTTTTTTCTCAGCTCAGTCTTAAATGACCTCCCCTTTATTCTAAGACCCCACTGAAATCATTTCCATGTACCTCGATTCCATCCTATCCCCCCTGGTGTGTAGGGAGTAGATGAGACAGTGGGATGGACTGTGTGATGGGCTGGGCTGCACCCACAGCTGTCTGCAATTTCCTGCGGGCTTGGGCAGAATTGTTCCCAATCCAAATTGTGATACAACCCAACAATATGGTTTCTATTGCCGTTGAAAAATCATCGACCGAGAAATGTTAATTCTATTTCTCTTTCCATAGTTGCTGCCTGGCCTGCTGAGTATTTTGATCTGTTTTTGAATGGAAATTTCAGATTTCCATCATCAGCAGTGATCTACCAATTTCCATTGAACGTTTACAATTAGAAATGATCCTGGAACTCCCTGATGTATGCGTGCTCTTGTCCATACATAACATGCAACCCATAAGTTCATTGGTGATAGGAGCAGAATTAGGCCATTCAGCCCATCAAGTCTACTCCGCCATTCAATTATGGGTAATCTATCCCTCCCTCTCCTGCCTTCTCCCCATAACCCCTGACACCTGTACTACTCACGTATCTGTCATTCTCTGTCTTAGAAATATCCATTGACTTGGTCTCCACAACCTTCTGTGGCAACGAATTCCACAGATTCATCACCCTCTGACTAAAGAAATTCGATGGATGACATTCTGAGTTTTAAAAATGGCATTAGATGTTCTGTCAACAAATATATATGAGATAGAAAGTCACCAGATTGGATTAATTCACCATCTGTAACTATTAAACCTGTACATCAAACGGAAATGTACCTGTAACTGTGGCAAAGTGTCTTAATTGATACACTTACTGCCTATTGTGAAACCAAGAAGTCCCAGTTTGGATCTTGTCTCCGTTGCCTTTCGTGGATCTTAGTCAACTTATTTTTTTGGGCATTATAGTTGTCTCAACATTGGTAAGGTGCAAAACATTTCCTGCATACATTGAGCAAAGGGACTCAACCCCAAACGTTGCCTATCCATGTTCTCCAGAGATGCTTAGTTTAGAGATACAGTATGGAAATACTTAGTTCTTGCCCACCAGCAATCACCCGTATACTAGTTCTATCAATCATGATTGAATAGCAGAATAGACTCAATGGGCCAAATGTCCTACTTCTACTCCAGTAACATGAACATATGAACATATGACCACGCTGTTATAGTCATTTATTCAATAATGTATGTTGTTGTACTGGGACATATCCTTCTCTCTGTATTTATACCATTGTAAGGTATCTGGGTGTGACATTAGCATCTGCTACGAGTGCTGATAAACTCTAACCATGAAACCATTAATAGGACACCAGGGGTTTCTAAACAAGGGAACGTACATTATAAGACATCGAATGCTGGAGTATTTCAGCTGGATTAGGGTGCATTAGCTACAGGGAGAATAGAAACAAGTAACTGCAGATGTTGGTTTGTTAAAAAAAGATGCAAAGTGCTGGAGTAACCGGGCGGGTCAGGCAGCATCTATGGAGAAGATTTGGGTTGAGTTTCCTCCGGGTGCTCCGGTTTCCTCCCACATCCCAAAGATGTGTGGGCTTGGGTGTTGATTAGTATGGGTGTCAGTGGTTATGGGGAGAACGCAGGAGAATGGAGTTGAAAGGGAAAGATAGATAGATCAGTCATGATTGAATGGCGGAGTAGGCTTGAAGGGCTGCATGGTCTAACTGTGGTCCTATAACTTATGAATTTATGGGGCCCTTCTTCCGACTAAAGGGCCTGTCCCACTATACGCGTTTACCCAAGAGCTCTCCCGAGTTAAAAAAAAAAATCAAGGTCGTGGTAAGTACGTAGAATGTACGTAGTGGATACGTCGGAGCTCGGGACGTCTCTTAGCGGCTCGTAACGCTAACGGCAGGTTCTCGGGAAACGCGGTAAGCTGGTGAAGTTTTTTCAACATGTTGAGAAATGTCCAC
Organism: Raja brachyura; assembly: GCA_963514005.1. Next base: position 50,036,872 of record OY740798.1, on the reverse strand, counting down.
GAGAGCCCCGAGTACTTATGAGCGGCTATTACCGTAATTATCCGAGTTTGAATCAGGGGAAACTCGGGAGAACTCTTGAATTACCTCGTAGAGTGGGACAGGCCCTTTAGGTGTTTCATATATTCTCCTGAGATGCTGCCTACTCCACTGAGTTACTCCAGCACTGTGTGTCTTTTTTTAGCTCCAGGGAGAGATTGAACTTGACTTGATTTATTCTCTCTGAAATATTAGAGTTGAGGGGAGACGTGAGAGAAGAAAATTAATGTATGAGAGGTATAGATAGGTATGAGAGTGAACAGTCACAAACTTCTTCCCAGGATGGAAATGTCAAGGCTTAGAGGGAGTAGCATTAAGGTAAGAGGGGCAAAGTTTGAAGGAGATGTGCGTGGCAAGGTTTTCACAAGGGTAGTAGTGGGTGCCTGGAACATAGTAGAGCACAAGAACTGGTTCTTTAGGCCCACAATGTCCATGCCGACCAAGATGCCGGGACCAAGGGTATTGTGGGGGTGGAGGGAGATGGATCGATCATGTGAGGAGGTTAGTTTAACCTGGTGTCAAGTTCTGCATAGACATTGTGGGCCGAATAGCCTGTTCCTTGGCTGCGCTGCTCTACATACTAATAGATAAAGGAACAACAACCTCTTAGGAGAAAGTAGATGTGTAATAAATGCAGTCTTGGCAGATTGCTTACTTTCTGAGAATTAAAAAAAAACAGTTGTTGAAGTAGCAAATTTATGGGTGGTAGCTTAGGTTAAATCGAGTGCAATGCTCTTGAATAAATTAAAAAACACAATACTTGCCTGGTATTATTTTAGCAGATATTGATCTGATTGGCAGGGTGCAGGGAGCGTATTGATCAGGGCAAGATGAATCCTACTCCATGTCTTCTAATATATCTCTCACATTCCTCGACAAGACGCAGCTGAACAAAATGCTTCTCACATTTAATGTCCAGCTGCACTTTCCCCTGAGCTTTGCTCCCTCGTTCATCCAAAATTTCCTTCACGTTTTCACTGCTCTGCCCATTCTCATAAAGTTTAAATTTGCAGTCTTAGAGGGTTTTTTTCCTCATGGTTTTAAAACAAAGAAACTTCCTAACATTTTTCATCATTTCCTTCCAGACACAGCCCACCATTTTTTGAATCTCTCAATTTGTGTCATTTAATTGCCAGTAGTTAATATACTTAATCTTCTGCCCCTTTTTCTCCTTACGTATGATAATATCCTCTATTTGTGGACCTTGGATCTTTGCCTGGATTTATCAGTATGTTTTTCTATAGAGAATTTTGATCATTTTTTATCTTTAAAGTGTATTAACATATGTGAATGTTAAGTTCATTTATTCATTGGTTCTGCGCAGTGGGTAAAGCCATTGCCTCACTGCGCCAGTGACCCGGGTTTGATCCTGACTTCGGGTGTTGTCTGTGTGGAGTTTGCACATTCTCCCTGTGACCGAATGGGTTTCTTCCAGGTTTCCTCCTACATCCCATAGACGTGCGGGTTTGTAGGTTAATTGGCCCTCTGTAAATTGTCCCTAATGTGTAGGGAGTGGATGCAAAAGTGGGATAACATAGTGGACTCGATGGGCTGAAGGGCCCGTTTCCAGGCTGGGTCGTTCAATCGATCAATCAATTATCAATTCCAATACATAAATTATTCCAGCTATTTGCTTGAATTAGACAGCATCATTCAGCATCGCTTGGGTGAAACATAATCTGATGTTCCAGACCTTTTACTTAGACTATCTGTTTAAAAAATAAAAAAACATTTTTATGTCACATTGATAAAATATTACATTTCAGAGTTTTATGGCAGATGACAGACTTTATCTGGTTTATGACACTGCATGGGTTTCAAAGTTATTGAATCCAATATGACACAATTGCACACCAGATTATAAACAGCTAAGATCCAGAAAGTAGAAGCAAGGAATGGCAGATGCTGGTTTATACCAAAGATAGACACAAAGTTCTGGAGTATCTCGGCAGATCAGGAAGCAGCAGTTGCGGAGAAAAGGGATGGGTGACTTTTTTGGGTCGGACCCCTTCTTCAGACGGACTGGAGTTTTGAGCTAAACACAAAGTGCAGGAGGGACGCAGTGGGTCAGGCAGCATCTGTAGAGAGAATGGACAGATGATATTTCAGCTCTTCACATCTACTGTGTCAGATTCTTCAGATTCAGAGTAAATGTTTTGAAGTTAATATTGGCTCAAGCATGTTGGAAAGTTCATTTAGTGAATGTTTCAATTTAGCGTGTAAAATTCTCTGGAGTGCTGGAAATATTTGCATTTATATAATAACCTTTTCACTCAGATGGTGGTGGGTATTTGGAACAACATTTAAAGGACAATTGGACGGGTATATGGATAGGAAAGGTTGAGAGGTAGATGGGCCAAATGCAGGCAAATCGGACTAGCTTGGATGGGACGTCCTGATCGCTGAAGGGCCTGTTTCCGTGCTGTATAACTCTGACTTATCACGGCCTATGGAAACACCTCCAAGCTTACACTCAACCATGCTGTAAAGCAATGAGAATAGTTGTCCAATGTATTAGTCCTTTGATGACGTTTCACATTCGAGTGGAATACCACTAACGTATGATGTCAGAATAACATACGTGTTGTTTATCAAGGAAAAGGAATAAATGGGCCCAACCTAACAGGCAAAGAAAATGTAAATTTCCTTTTATTTAACAATAGATCTAGGTGTCTAGATGAAAGAATCGATATTATTGCAATTAAGCCAGAGACGCAAGGGACTGCAGATGCTGGACTCTTGATGAAAGATAGTTGGAGGAACTCAGTGGGTTAGGCAGCATCTGGGGATGGAATGGGCAGTCGGGACCCTTCTTCACAATGAGGAGGGTCCCGACCCAAAACATCACCTCTCCATGCTCTCCAGATTATGCTGCCTAAGTTCATAAGCCACAGGAGCAGAATTAAGCCATTTGGCCCAGCAAAATACTCTGCCATTAACCATGGCTGATCTATCTTTCCCTCTCAAGCCCATTCTCCTGCCTTCTCCCCATAATCTTTGACACCCATACTAATCAAAAATCTGTCGATCTCCCCTTGAAAAATACCCACAGACTTGGTCGCCAATATTGTGTGTGGCAATGGATTCCACAGATTCACCAGCCGCTGCCAGACTCGCTGAGTTACTAAAGCACTTTGTGTCCTTTTTGTTTCACAAGTGCTCTGCCTTTGCCCAGAGTGTGATGATTCCCACCACAATTGCCCTCCTTTATGGGACCACAGTTACCCTCAGTACGGAACTGCCTGTAATGTATGCAGCACTGCTCTCCTCCACAAATCAAAATAAGAATGGCTGCAATAAAAACGCATGTGAGGTTTTGCCTGAGCTCTCTCCGCTGTCAAAGCTGCTGCTCCCTGGAGCAATTCAAGTTGATTTAACATCACTCAGTTTCATTTTTCTCTCTTGTTTAATAATGTGCGGTTCACTCTGTCCAGCTTTGATTTAGACAACGTGCTTCTCTTGAAAGGGCCGATTCATTTGATCAGCGGCTTTGCCAGTGCTTTCCCCCATTGTGTGAGAAGAGGAGAGGAGTGCGCAATGTCCCGCCTGTCACTTTTGTCTGAATAGGTAATGTCGTCTTGTTCAGCTGAAGAGGCAGGGGCCCGAATCACTTGTTAAACCGTACGATCAAAAGTCACTCTCCTGCCTTCTCCCAATCAATCCTCTCCCTGCCCTGCTAGGCAGACATGAAATAGATTTTCCTTCTTCTGGTGAAAGCACTGAAGCATCTCGACATATGAAATGTTAACAAAATTCATAAGACACATTCCTTTGCGAGATGATTTGTTTAGCACCGTGCCATTTTGGTCCATGAGCTCGCACTGACTGCTTGCAGCAGTAATCAGCCTTTTGTAGAAGTTGGGGATTGTTCAGTTTTGCATTTATTTAGAACATAAAACACCTCTGAACTATATTCTGCACTCTTTAGTTTAGAGATACAAAGTGGAAACAGGCCCTTCAGCCCACCGGGTCCACACTGACCAGTGGACCCTGCACATTAACACTATCCTACATGGACGAGGGTCAATTTTACATGTACACCAAGCCAATTAAGCTACAATCTTGTACGTCTTTGGAGTGTGGGAGGAAATTTAAACTCTAGGAGAAAACACACGCAGGTCACGGGGAGAATGTACAAACTCCATAGAGACGGCACCCATAGTCAGGATTGAACCCAGGTCTCTGGTGCTGTAAGGCAGCAACTCTACCGCTGTGCCACCGTGCCGCTCGCTATGCTTCCCCTTTGCTCCACCTATGTACTTGAATTTGACAAGATTGTATCTATGCACAGTCTTATCTGAACTGCTTGGACAGCATGCAAAACAAAAATGTTCACTGTACCTTGATACACGTTATAACAATAAAGTTAAACCAAAACCTATCTATAGCTAACAAAGAAGATCAGGGATATTAAATTAAAAACCAGAACATAAGTAGCAAGGTTGGTGACAGGGCAGAGCACTGGGGAGTTCGCTTTTAATCTTTTAACCAATTCAATTCAATTAATTAGCTTACAATAAGAACATAGAGCAGTACAGCACATGAACAGGCCCTTCGGCCCACATTGTCCGTGCCGAACATGATGCCAGGATAAACTTACTTGGAAGTTTCAAATAAAACAAAGACGTAGAACAGAGAACAATACAACGCAGGAACACATCCTTTGGCCCACAGAGTCTGTGCCGAACATATGTCAAGGTAAACTAATCTGCATGTGATCCATATCCCTCCATTCCCTACATATCCATGTGCCTATCCAAAAGCCTCTTAACCATCACTATTGTGTTTGTCTTTCTATCTCTCAGTTGATCTACAATTCTAATACATAATGAATTCTAATTCATTCATAAACAATTCTAATAAATAATACACGCCAATTCTAGGTTTGTCTCCACCACCGCTGGCAGCGTGTTCCAGGCAAAAAAAACGTGCCCCGCACATCTCCATTAAACTCTGTCCTTCTCACCTTAAAGCCATGCCCTCTCGTCTTTGACATTTCCATACTAGTAAAAAGGTTCTGACTGTCTACCCTATCAATGCCTCCCATAGTTCTGTATACTTCTATTAGATCTCCTCTCAGCCACACTCTTATCTCTGACGGTCCAGAGAAAATGGTTTGTTTGTCCAACATCTTCTAGCAGCTAATAACCTCTAATCCAGGCATCATTCTGGTAAACCTCCTTTGCACCCTCTCCAAAGCCTCCACATCTTTGCTCTAAAGGGGACAACCAGAATTGCATGCAACACTCCAAATGTGGCGAAAACAAAGGCGGTCCTATAAAGTTGTATCATGACTTCCTGACCCAAATTCCCAATGCTCTCTGATGAAGGTGAGCATGCTATACGCCTTCTTTACCACCCCATCTACCTGTTTCCATTCTCATAATCTACCCTTTGGTTGATAGAAACTGAAGAAAAAGATTTGTTCAACAATGGTTTGACTTCACTTCCTCAGATCCCTTCTTGATCCCATCGGAATCACAGTGTTAACCTGGCAGTCCAGCATCACTACCTGCTTAAATCATCTTTAGTTTAGAGATACAGCATGGAAACAAACCCTTCGGCCCGCTGAGTCCACACCGACCATCGATCACCCGTTCATAGACACAAAAAGCTGGAGTAACTCAGCGTGTCAAGCAGCATCTCTGGAGAAAATGTTTTGGGTCGAGACCCTTCTTCAGACTGAAAGTCAGAGGAGAGGGAAACTAGCATGGGATCACTAACATGGGTTCACACTAGTTCTATGCTATCCCATTTTCTCATCCTTTCTCTGCACATTAGAGGACAATTTACAGAGGTCCAATTAACCTACAAATCCGCAGAGATTTTTTATCCTACCTATTTGCTAGTCTGCCTCCACCACCACCCCTAACAGCATGTTGTTTGGGATATGGGAGGAATGGATTAGTACGGGTGTCAGAGGTTATGGGGAGAAGGCAGGAGAATGGAATTAAGAGGAAGAGGTAGATCAGCCATGATTGAATTGCGGAGTAGACTTGATGGGCTGAATGGCCTAATTCTGCTCCTATCACTTATGATCTTACAAAACTGGAGTACCTGGAGGAACCCCACACAATCACAGGGAGAACGTGCAAACTGCACACAGGCAGCACCTGAGGTCAGGATCGAACCCGGGTCCCTGACTGTGTGAGGCAGCGACTCTACCCATCTGCACCACTGTGCCGACTTGGTAATCATCTGGAGTCCTGCGTGTTTGCAGCTTCACAATAATCATTATGAACTCTTTAGCATTAGTTGAGGTCATTGAGCAAAATTGATATTCTCATTAAAAAGACGCTGGGTTTCGATCCTAGGGATAATATGATGTCACATTGTTTGCTCTCTCTGCTTCTACACGGTCCAGTTGCAGTTTCTGGGAGGTGCACCCTGTTGCATTGATGCTCCTTCCAAAAGCTATTTGAAAAGGAAGTGTTTCCTCCTTTTTAACAACGTAAACAAGGGCATCACTGTTGCAAAACAAACACCGTCTTTTTGATTTCTACATTACCAGTGTTCTCGTCCACACGGCGGACACTGTGCCCAGTTGGAGCCTTTGTACTTTGGGTGACATCATTGAGATGGTGTCACTTTTGGAATGGGCCCAGGCTCTACCAAGCATTGTGTGGCCTCTAATGGGCATGTGGGACAATGCCGGCCTTTTCAAACCTTCCGATAAAATCGTCATTTGAAAGGAAACGACGGTCTTCGAAGAACACAAAATACACTGTAAGTGGAATGCTTTAAAATGGAACATTTCAGCTTTAAGCAACTTTCCACAATGGGTTTCAAGATTGCAGCTGGTCCTCCCATAGACTTGTTCTTTAGAACCCATCCATGTAAGCCTTCCACTGTCCCAACTTCTGTTTAATTAAAACCCAGTATTCATTGGTGAGTACAGTATGCCCTTCCATCTCTCCTCTTCCTCTCCTGCAACGGGTTCTCATCTTCTGATTACTGTGTTGCTTATGTGTCCTATCTTTGTACATCTCATTGTAACGGTCCTGCACCTGCGATGGGTGAGAGAATGCATTCTTTAGCCGAGTTCCTTATTAACAAAGAAGAGGAAACTCGCTAATGTGCTTTCCTGCCCCCGCTGAAGGCATCTGGGACATCTGCCGGACACGGGAACCATCCTTAAAAGGTCACGCAAAGATCTGCAGATACCGGAAACCTGAGCAAAACACAAAGGGGTGGAGGAACGCAATGGATTGGGCAGCGTCTCTGGAGGGAATGGACAAGTCATGTTTTGCTTTGGGTTGGGATTGGTCTGAAGAAGAGTCCCGACCTGAAACGTCTCCTGTCCATTCCCTCCACCGATGCTGCCTGACCTACTGAGTTTCTGCAGCATTTTGCATTATGTTTAAATGGCCATTCTTCATGAATCCAGAAAATGTGCAGATTCATTGAAGTAGGAGTGCCTTATAAAGTAAAAGGTAGGACCTTGTATCCTACCAACCTGCTGATAAAGCTAATGTTCTGTTCAGTAAAATCACAAGAGTTGAAAGCCTAGCCGATATTTACTCAACCCTCTTCCTTTCCATGTCAATAAGTTTAAAACCAAAGGTTAAGCTTCTACAGCCCTTGGTAGGAGTATCAAACTTTGTCCATTATCCAGACCAAGACAAATGTGTTCTTTGATGACACAAGGAACTGCTGGTGCTGGAATCTTGCGGAAAGCACAATGCGCTGGAGGAGCTCAACAGGTCAGGCAGAATCTGAGGAGGGAATGAACGGGGGATGTTACAGGGTCAGGACCCTTCATCAGAGCTGTTCTTTGATTCTATGTTTCAGTATCACATCAGGAATGCAGATGCTAGATGAGACGTTGGAAAACGACAACATTGGAACATTAAGGCTGATGACAATGGGATGTTGAGATCGAAGGTGGGAGACTAATTGCACCACTATCATGGTGGTTTTTGGGGTGAAGTGCACAAGGGGTCAGAACCTACAGCTGATTATACTTGTTGACACTCGTCATTGACAAATGGAAAATGCATGGCCATGTTCTTGGTGGAACTTCCAATAAAGATCTGCTGCGGGTGGGACTAGTGTAGATGGGACATGTTGGCTGGTGTGGGCAAGTTGGGTCGAAGGGCCTGTTTCAACGCTGTATCGCTCGATGACTCCACAACATCATAGAACCTTCAAGTAATATCTGGCAGAATTTGGCAAGCAGGTTTGGGACTTGGACGTTTTTGCACAGGAGTCCCAAATTGCCTGATTTTTGTGTGGGAGTAAATTCCCAGAAGTTTGGAGTATTGCGTGCACTTCCAGTCGCCCCTAGCAGCTTTGGAGATGGCGCAGAGGGGCTTTTCCAGAATTCTGCCTGGATTAGAGGGTTTCAGCTTCAGGGAGATGTTGGATAGACTTGGATAGAGATTGAGGGGAGACTTGATAGATGTACTGTATATAAAATGATGTGCAGCATAGACAGGGTAGACAGTCAGAACCTTTCTCCCAGGGTGGGACACTAGAGGGCATAGCTCTAAGGTGAGAAAGGCAAAGTTGATTGGATATGTGTGGGGATATGTTTAACGTGCTGCCGGGGTGGTAGAGGAGGCAGCTATGATACTGGCGTTTCAGAGGCTTTTACATGGGAAATAGCGGAATATGGATCAGGCAGATGAGATCAGTTTATCTTGGCATCATATTCAACACAAACATTGTGGGCTAAAGGAACAGTTCCTGTGCTGTACTGTTCTATGTTCTATGTTTCCAGCAGAATTTAATTGAATTAAGCGACGACCATTGAATCAAATGCAGGTAAATGGAACGAGCTTTGATGGGATATCTTGGCCAGCATGGATGAATTAGGCCAAAGGGCCTGTTCCCGTGCTGTATGAATCACTTCCTGCCCATTCCACCATGCTGATTCATATATTCACACTGACACCCATACTCTGGTACACACTCACAAACACTCACACCATCTCACCACACTGTGACAAACCCGAGCACAGCAAATCATTACAACATTCTATTTAAATTGTGTTTAAATGTTGACTTTGCGGTGGGAGTACAATCAGAACAGCAATTTAATGTCGGTATTTTAACAAAAAAGTTATCATCTTAAATCTAAACTTAGGAGCTTATTAAAAAGCTTATTTGGGGCCTTAGAATAGCACAAAGAGCTTTAAATTTAGGTGAACAAAATTCATTCCTAATAGCTTATTCAGTGACTGATTGTTAATGATGTAATGAAGGATTATGCAAATTTTGTGTTGAAAGAACAGGTGGAAAGTTATTTAAAATACAAGGCAAAACTGGAACACAAATCAGCTTGAAGCCTCGGAGAACTTTCACTGGTGTGTCACTGGCCATGTGCATAAATATATGCATTTGATATTTAATTCAATACATATTCTGAGGAAATGACTTTAGACCATGATATTCACACATGTCAATTAGATATTCCAATCATTCTCTTGATTATGTAACTTAATATGTACTGATTTATGTGAAGATTAAATAACATACGGCGATTATAAATAGACACTTAGTACCACAATGAGTCTGAACAAGTGTCCTCAGCCTTACTCTAAGTCCGCTCCATCTACACCACGCTGCTTTGGCAAGATCAGCGGCATAATTCCGTTCACTCCCTCTTCTCCCCTCTCCCATCAGGCTAGAGGTACAGTGTGTAAACATTCAGGGACAGTTTCTTCCCAGCTGTTATCAGGCAACTGAACCATCCTATCACAAACGAGAGAGTGGTCCTGACCTCCCATCTACTTCATTGGAGACCCTCGGGCTATCTTTAATCAGACTTTACTGGACTTTATCTTGCACTCAGCGCCATTCCCTTTATCCTGTATCTGTGCACTGTGGACGGCTCGATTGTGTAGGGGTTTTCTCGTTTCCCACAAAAGGGATTCCCCTAGGTTCTATACCTCGGAATTATGGTGGGATATGATAAAAGGTTGAATTGACCAGAGTGTGCTGATGAGAGAAAACAGAAACCAAAATGGACTCAAAGCAAGTCTAAATTTACAGGCTTTATTAAACAATTAGAAATCGAATCTCACCAACACTACATAATACGTGGTTAAACTTATGCTTTAAACTAAGACTATGGAAGGAAAACTATCGGGCATGTCGTAAAGCTTACTTTAACAATATTTTACTCCCCTTTCCCCTTATTTACTCAACCTCCTATCCTATTTCGGGAATTTCACCAAATCACCGGGATACTCACAGCTAAGTCGATGCAGGCTCACGAGCGGTCCAGTAGAGCAGGAAGAGCAGGAAGAGCCGAAAAGAGCAGAGAGCACAGAGAGCGGCCGAGTTCTGGCTGGACTCCTGTTTTATACCTGAGATTCCTTTGAACCCCCCAGGTGGTCCTCTGGATAAAAGGGCTTCTTTTGATGTTTCCCAGTTTCGATCTGGCATGAACAATAGGCTTCCGATGATAAGGGGTTTGCTGATGTCATGATCCCTCAGCCTGATCGTTATCCCATCCCCTGGATGGGCTCCTATTGTCTCGATGGATGGGTCATCCATGATGGTGATTGTGCTTGTTCCTGGCCTGTTTACCATCGTCTGCTGAGGCTTGGTTCCTTCCTTTGTGTATCCAAGAAAATCTCGTTATCTCCGTCTCTGCCTTTGTTCACACCGTTGTGTGATGTCCAAGTCCACGGACCAGACGGTTTGAAACTTGAAACTGAGTCTTTCTGTGGATTGCGGGTTTTTCCGTTGCAGCCAGCAAATCTGTCTTTTTAAAATGTCCATGTCCTTACTCAAGTTATTCCATAATTTTGGAGGATTTGCCCCAATAACTTACAATTGTAATCATGTATAGTCTTTCCGCTGGCTGGTTAGCACGCAACAAAAAAGTTTTTCAATGTACACGTGACAATAATAAACTAAACGGGCAGTGTAAGTGTGTTTGTGGGACCATGGTCTAGTTTGTGCTGGTCTTTTGCTCCTAAATCCCTTCCATAAAAAGGCTTATATGTGAACCTTTATTTTCAATGTAGTAATGACCGCCTTGCGTTCTCCTTGGTAAAATGTCCTTGTACGCTCACGCCTGGTTTAATGTTCGAGAAGTGAACCCCATCTGATCACGATGATCTCCGAGGTGGATACCATCGAGAGAGCACTGATGTTGGGAATCGGTTTAATATTAAAACCCCTAAATCTGTCATTGTGTAATGGAGTCTGGTTCAGGGATAGCAGGTGTTTATTTTAGCTGAATAGTCAGTGTGAACAAGAACAGATGTTGATGTGTTTGACTTTATCTGTTGTGATCCCAAGTGCCGAGGTCAGGGAGGCCAAATGTTAGGAATTGCACACAACATGCCAATAACAAAATTGCCTGTACAGCATTTCCCAGACTTAACAGCTAAAAAAAAATCTTCCCTTCAAAATACTTTCAGTGCATAAGGACATTCCACAAGGCCACAAGGTTTGCATGACAGATGTTTAAATGTCACAGAACAGAACTGAAGGAAACAGAGCAAATAATGTATCTCCGTGAAGAGAATGTAAATTCTGAGAAATTGTGTGGCTTGTGTTCAGGATAAGAACTCTGGAAGATTTTGGACTTTAGACTTTAGTGATGCAGCGCGGAAACAGGCCCTTCGACCCACCGAGACCATGCCAATCAGTGCTCATCCTGCAGAGTGGCACTATCCTACACACTGGGGAGAATTTACAATTTTACCAAAGCCAATTAACCCACAAACCTACATGTCTGTGGAGTGTGGGAGGAAACTGGAGAACCGGGAGAAAACCCAAGCAGTCATTGGGAGAACATGCATACTTCGTACAGACATTACCTGTAGTCAGGATCGAACCCGGGTCCCTGGTGCTGTAAGGCAGCAACCCTATGGCTGTGCCACTGTGCCGCCCAAAGATGCAGATTCTAATTTCATGCAAGTTTAGATTGGGGGTGAATCCTAATTCTGTGCTTTTATCTATTGTTAGTCTGCATTTATTCCCTGTCTCTGTTGATGGGATTTAGCTTCACGTGTGTCTAGGGAGTGGATACGAGAGTGGGTTAACATAGAACTAGTGTGAACAGGCGATCGATGGCCGGCATGGACACAGTGGGCCGAAGAGCCTGTTTCCATGCAGTATCTCTAAACTAAAGATTCAGTTGTTACCGGTGGAAGGAATGTGAGATGAATGTTGGACTGAACATTGGTTGCCAACATTAACTGCCTGAAGTTATAGGAAGAATGTGCATGCTAGGGTGAGATTTTACAAAGCACTCATTCACTGGAATTGTACAGCACCAACTTCACCAGAAAACATTAAAACTTCTGAATATGTCTTTTAAGATAACATATGATAAGAGTTACATTATTGCACAGTCTAGAAGTTAGGTTTAGTTTTGAGATACAGCATGGAAACAGGCCCTTCAGCCCACTGAGTCCATACCGACCCATTCTATGTTACCCCACTTTCTCATCCACTCCCGACACATGAGGGGCAATTTACAGAGGGCTAATTAACCGCACGCTTTTGGGATGTGGGAGGAAACTGAAGCACCCTGAGGAAATCTATGTGGTCACAGGGAGAACGTGCAAATTCCACACAGACAGCACCTATGATCAGGATGAAATCTAGGTCCCTGGAGCTGCAAGGCTGAATTTTGTATTAACAGACTGTGTTTAAAAAAAACCACAAAACAAGAATTTCAAAAGTGGCAGAGTGCCGATACATCAGTTGATGCTTTGGTAATTTGTGGGGCCAATGGTACAGGGGTTAAGTTACTGAATGGACTATTAAGGCCCGGGAGCATTGATCCAGAGATAGGAATATGAGTGGACCATCCCAACTGGGGGATTTACATTCATGTAATTCAATAAAAAAACACACAATTAATAAATCCTAACCATGGAGCTACTGGATCGCCAGAACACAAAACATCTGGGTCACTTTTACGGGATTAATAGCTTTAACATGAGAGGGGCAAAATCTAGCACAGTGGCGCAGCGATAGTTGCAGCCTCACAGCGCCAGAGACCCCGGTTCGATCCTCACCTCAGGTGCTGTCTGTGTGGAGTTTGCACATTTTCCCTCTGACCACGTGGGTTTCCTCAGGGTGCTCCGGTTTCTTCCCACAGCCTAAAGACATGTGTGTTTGTAGATGAAATAGCTTCTGTATTAGTGAGAACAGGCGATCGTTGGTTGGCAGGCTGAAGAAGGCTGAAACGTCACAGCCTGAAACGTCACTTATCCATGTCCTCCAGAGATGCTGCCTGATCCGTTGAATTACTCCAGCACTTTGTGTTCTACTCATCTAATTAATATGCAGCAGGTATTTACGACTCTAGTGTATTGGCCATGAGTCTGAACTTATCCAATTAACGGCTCAGCCCGTTCACTTACACAGCCATTCAACCCTGAATTTGCATTAATGTAATTAATGATAAACTAGCAATTTGTTGCTGGACTTGGTCAGATCTCTTTGAAGTACTGGTCTCACTTCTTCAGTTTATTAGCCGTAGTCTTGAACTTGACCCGGCTAAACAAACATGACCCAACATTGCACTTTTCTGCCCTTTTACCCTGGGCTTGAACTTTCAGCAATCAATGTTCCAAATCCAACTTAGTTTTTGTTCAGAAATACAGCGCGGAAACTGGCCCTTCAGTCCGCACCAACCAGTGACCTAGCCCCACACATTAACACATTATCCTATGTACTCTAGGGACAACTTATACTTATACCGAGCCAATTAACCTACACACCTGAACGTCTTTGCTTTACATTTACAGTAAGAGTCACAATGTTGAAACTTGGCAACACTCTAAACTTAGCAAAAACTGAGTGTGTCAAAACCAAACCACCAGTTTGGAAGAAGATGGGTATTTTTTACATGTTCGTATTTATTTTATTTCTAAACTTGTACCATTTATACAGTTAGAACAATAATTTTCAGGACAGTCATTCCTCTCAAGGATGTGTGGGGCACGTTTTTTACACAGAGGGTAGTGGGTCACCGGTGGCGTTTATGAGGCTTTTGGATAGGTACGTGGATATGCAGGGAATGGAGGGATATGGATGGATCTTGTACCGTCTTGTACAGGGAGATGAGATCAGTTTAGCTTGGCATCATGTTCGGCACAGACATTGTGGGCAGCAGGGTCAGTTCCTGTGCTGTACTTATCTATGTATGTTTAATCTATGTTCTTTTTTTCCATGATAAACAATTCAATTCCCTTCATCTGACATCTCTCAATTGCACAAAACGAAAGAAAAAAATAATAGAGCTAAACTTCGTCAGTGTACTTTCATTTGCACAGAAGAGCACAAAGTCCTTTATTTCTAACGCAGAGAAGGGCAAATCACACCACGTCAGTCCCCCGCCCCTTTCTCTCTTCTATCGGCTCGCCTCCCAGCCCTGTCTCACATTTCTCTTGTATCCTCTTCCCCACCCCACAGTTCCCTTCCACCTATATTTATCGGACACCCTTTTATCTCCTTTTCATCTCCAGCCTTGGTCTCCAGCTCCACACATCTCCCAGACTCCCCCTTTCCCCCTCACCTGACTCCACCTATCACTTGTGTGGGAAGGAACTGTAGATGCTGGTTTAAACTGCAGGTAGACACAAAGTGCTGGAGTAACAGCGGGACAGGCAGCATCTCTGGAGTGACGTTTTGGGGCAAGACCATTCTTCAGGTGTCTATCCACCTATCACTTGCCGGGTCTATTCGACCCTATCTCCCTTTTCCAACTTTCTCCCTCCTTCTGCAGTCTGAAGAGAAGGGTCCCAACCCAAACAGTGTCTGTCCATTCCCTCCGCGATCTGCCCAATTCATTGAGTTTCTCCAGCACTTTGTGCTTTGCTCATTTATCCCAGCATCTGCGGCCTCTTGTGTCTCTCTGTATTCCGAAACATTAATTAGTTTCTCTCAATACGGATTTAGTTTAGTTTAGTTTAGTGTAGAGATACAACGCAGAGAAAGGCACATCGGCGATCACCTGTGCACTAGTTCTATCCTACACAAAGGGGGGTGCAATTTACTTAAGCCAATTAACATACAAACCCACACGTCATTGGGATGTGGGAGGAAACCGGAGCACCCGGAGGAAACCCACGCGGTCATAGGGAGAGCATGCAAACTCCACAAAGACAGCACCCAAGGTCAGGATTGAACCCGGGTTTCTGGTGTTGCGTGGCAGCAGCTCTACCCGCTACACCACTAGCTGATTTCTTCCAGCGGTTCTGTTTGTGTCCAAGGTTCCAGCCTGGGCAGTTTTGTTCATATTCCATATTTAAAGTTTATTTAGCACCAACGTCAGAACTACAGAAGGGATTACAAGCATCCATTATTGAATGAAAAGAGATTAATGAACTGCAGCTTCTAGAATCATGAGAAAATCGCAAAGTACTGGAGGAACTCACAGGGTAAGGCAGTAACTGTGGAAGGAATGGACAGACGAAGTTTCGGGTTGGGACCCTTCTTCAGATTGAATAGAAATTGGTTGTTTTTCTAAATAAGCGAGTTCGGTATTCCGAAAAAAGCAAGGAATCATGGGATTGATCAAATGGTCACTCACGATAAATATTTTCGGCAAATGTGCTGCTACATGTACACAGACCTGCATTTCACCCGTAGACAGGATCAACCCCAGATCTCCGGCGCTGCAAGCGCTGTTGAATTACTACTGGGCCTTCCCCGTCCCCTCCCGAGTGTCCCATCCCTGGCCGGGGGCGGCCAGAGATGTCCGGGGTGTCCCTGGACTGACAGAGCAGTGACGGCCCAGGCTTACTGCCAGCATGGAGACGAAGCGCTAACTCCAGCTCAGCTCTGCCTGTCCCGCCGAGTTAACCGATAGCCCTGGACTGACAGGACACCGGCCCAGAGCAGTGGACTTAGTGCTTCTTCTCCGCGCGAGCTGTAAGCCTGGGGCCGCCACTGCTCTGGGCCGCCCCTGGACATGGATGGGACACTCGGGAGGGGACGGGGACCGTCCATTAGCAATTCAACAGCGCTTGCAGCGCCGGAGACCCGGGTTCGATCCTGACAACGGATGAAACGCAGGTCTGTAAACATGCACGAGCACAGTTGGCGAGAATGTTTATCGCCAATGACCTATGACCTGGGCATGTGCAGTCGGAATACCAAACTCGCTGATTACAATGGCTGAAAAGGTTTTGATGAATAATTACATCTTTTAATTTTGACATTTTAAAGTTGTAACCAGAATATAACTAAAAGAAAATTGAGAACAACTGACATTGTCAAATGTCTTAATTTTATGTTTTGCAATACATGTCATTCAGGTAAATCTGATCCTTATGGAATTCAGAAATAACCTGCCAAAAAGATGAATGTGGAATAAAATTCAATCTCACGTAATTTATGTGAAAAAATAAATGACAAAATTATTATTTTTTCAACTCGTGTTTCTTGGTGCCTGTTTAGATGGTTTAGATGATGTGGTTTTGTGTTATGGAAAATTGCAATTCACTCCACAACTCTGTGACGAGGGGGTCAACTATATTGTAAATTAAAAATGGCATATTGATGCCAGTCATTTTAGCAATGAGTATTCTGTCCTGATGACTCTACAGTACTTGAAGAATTGCAAAGAAACATATTCTTAATATGTTACATAAAAATCAGGAAGCATAAACTCAGGGACTATCACAACGTTAAGAAACCTTTAGACAGGTACCTGTATAGGACAGGTTTAGAGGGATACAGGCCAAATGCAGGTGGCACTAGTGTAGGCACAAAATGCTAAAGTAAGTCAACAGGTGAGGCAGCATCTCTGGAGAGAAGGAATGGGCAACGTTTCGAGTCGAGACCCTTCTTCAGACTAGTGTCTAATACAGTGTAGCTGGGACATGTTGGTCGGTGTATGTAAGTTGGGGCGAAGGAGCTGTTTCCACACTATATGGCTGTGTGATTTTATGACTCTATTAGTACTGGAATATTCTGCTTGTCACTGTCCTAACGTTGCTCCCTCTCTCTCCAGCCCCAAATGCAGCAAGAAATCTGCATGCTTCTGTCCCAGGCCTGGAGTATCTCAATGGGTCAGGTAGCGTGACCTGATGTTGGTTACTCTAGCACTTTGTGTCTTTTTCTGTACGCCAGCATCTGCATTTCCATGTGTCTACCTATCTCTGTTGCCGCAAAGGTGGCAGACGCTGAAGGGGCCCATTATGAGGATCCAGGGGGTTTACCTTCCACGCCCTTGAGTTTGGCTACAGGAGGCCCCCCCCCCCCCCCGGAGAACAAGAGTTGAAGAGGGCCAGGCGAAGAGAGGGACATTGGTTCGCGGGACGACTAAAATGGAGGCGACGGCTACAACGGGCCTTTGTGTCCAGCTGCGGCTGGGGCTACAATGGCGTCAAAATGGTGCCTTTTGCGCATGGATTCAGTGGGCTGCTCTGTACACTCTGTACTAACTGGGCTCATGTACAGGGATAGTCTCACTGAGCTGTGTGCAAAATATGTATTCCACTGTACCTGACACATAAAACAATTGACAAATTGACCATTGAAAACTGTTGATTTACTCCATCCCACCAATGGTGGTTGATTTTGATTTCACTTTGTGGATCTTTCCGATATTTTCATCCATCTTTTTAAGGTGTTCAGTGAAATCCATCTCCTTGGCCAAGTTGTTTGACTTTCCCCTCAGTGTCAGACTTCATCTGAGAAGCTGCAGTAAGGGGCGTAAGTGCCGAGTAAGCACTTATCAAGTCGCGTACTGAGGAGATGACCTTGCAGTGTATTGAAGTATGCCATCCTGGCACTTCACAGCTGCAC
Organism: Raja brachyura; assembly: GCA_963514005.1. Next base: position 50,019,103 of record OY740798.1, on the reverse strand, counting down.
ACATGCCATCGATGAAGGCACAATCAGGCAAAGTCCGAACACCGGAGGCTGATACATATGTTGATTTTATATTTTATTCTTATGACATTAATCCTATTTGCCAGCTGTTCACCCAGCTGCTCAGCTCCAGCTCAGAGGAGATTGGAGTGATTGAAAAGGGGACAGTGAGGGTGAAGTCTTACAGCCTTTTAATTTTCCATTTGACTTGCAGTTTGCTTGTCAAAGTTGAGTTGTGGTTGGACATCAGGTTCATGTTTGTTCGAGGCATCCACTGACTACATGCAGAGTCCTGCTTAGATTGAGGAGCATTGACTCACAAACTCTTCCAGTGTCACAGTTTGTTGAAGTTCTTGTACAACAGATATTCTTCGCCAGATCTAAACATCCAAGAGTCATGAGAGAGTCAAATATGTCCAGAAATGGAACTATCAGATTCTTACTTGCAGCAGCGCTAAGTATATATAGACTTTAGAGATACAGCGTGGAAACAAGCCCTTCGGCCAACCGAGTCCGCGTCGACCAGCGATCACCTCAAACACTAATACTATCCTACACAAGAGACAATTTACAATTTACAGAAGGCAATTAACCTACAAACCTGCATCTCTTTGAAGTGTGGGAGAAAACCGGAGCACCCGGAGAAACCTCCCATGGTCATAGGGAGAACGCACAAACTCCAGACAGGCAGCACCCGTTGTCAAGATCGAACCTGGGTCTCTGGTGCTATGAGGCAGCAACTCTACTGCTGCCTGTAATCATGATAGTTTGGAACACCCATAATAAACAACAGGAACAAAAAAATGACTGTTGGAATTCTTGAAGATCCCCATTCGTCCCAGATTTGAAAGTAATTGTATCGTTTGAAGAAAGGTCCCAAACCTATCCATCTTCTCCAGAGATGTTGCCTGGCTTGCTGAGTTACTCCGGCACTTTGCGTCTTTTTTTTGTAATTTACCAACTGCGGTTCCTTTTTTCTCATCATAACTTCTGAATTACTCCAAATGCCGAAACACAACAGTAAGGCCACATGTAAAAAAAAACAATTTTTACATAATTCAGAAGATGCTGCCTGACCCGCTGAGGTACTCCAGCTCTTTGCGTCTTCCTCTTTAGATAAGTCCATATTGAATTAAATTAAAACAGCTCTATGTCTTTTGGTGTTTGCAGCTGCAGATTTGGAAACAGTTAATCCATTTTTAAGCTTTAAAATATCCTTAGGTTGAAAACATAAGTGAACATGTCACTGTGGTCATGTAGACGGCAGCCACAGCCCAGCACAATAGGATTAGCACCTGTGTGGAAATCTGTTAGTGAAGTACATGGGTTTAAATTAACCTTGGCTACGCTGAAGAATTGTTTCTCAAACCAACCATTTGGCATTAACTCTGCTCCTACGGAATTAATAGAAGATCCAGATGGTGTACACAGCAAGTTATGTGACTAATAGTTTGGGAGTAAGTTATTGCCTGAGAACTACATTCCACACACATGTGGTTTAAAAGGGCAGGTTATAACATCTTCAAAAAATTAAATTATACGATATCTTTATAATTGCTGAAGTAAATTAGCGGTGCAGTGCAGCAGCCTTTAGAATTACCACCTCACAGCGCCAGAAACTCAAGCTCGTACCTTAGGTGATGTTTGTGTGGAGTTTGCATTCTCACTGTGACCTGGTGGGATTCCTCTGGCGTGCTCCGGTTTCCTCCCACATCCCAAAGACGTGTGGGTGTGTAGGTTAATTGGCCCTCTGTAAATTGTTCCTTCAGCTTATTTAGCCAGTCCACTTTAGTCGTGTCCACCCTCATGCCAGCATTTGAAGCCACCTGCACAGGTACATGGATAGAAAAGGTTTAGAGGGATAGGAGCCAAACATGGGCAGGTGGGACTAGCATAGATGGGGCATTTTGATCCCGATGGATAAATAGGGCCGAAGAACCTGTTTCCGTGCTGCACGACTATGTTCTGTTGCAATTGTCCTCATTTAAGTCGAAGACAGTGGTTTTGGTTCTGTGGTGTCCACCCTCAGACTGCCATACTGCGGTCACTACCTCCTGGCAGATCTTCAACCACAAGGCCTCTTATTAATCTAATCCTTCCTCATTAGTCTTGACCAAATCTAAAGTGGCCTGTTCCTGTGCTGGGTCTGTAACAGATTGTTCTATGAAGCAATCCCTGATACACTCCACTAATTCCTCTTCCACAGTATCTTTGCCAGTTTATTTTTTTTGGTTAACGAGCAGATTGAAATCTCCCAAGATAATTAGAGTTCTCTGCAAATGTGCCTGAGATACTATCCCAGTGATGCTCTGCCCTATTTTGGCTTGTGGACCTCTCCTACATCTATCTTCTTTTTATTATTCATGACTTCAACCCAAACCCATTCTATATTATAGATAGACACAATGGGGTAAATGCTGGAGCGGGACAGGCAGCATCTCTGGAGAGAAGGAATAGGTGATGTTTCAGGTCGAGACCCTTCTGCAGACTGAGATGCTGCCTGTCCCGCTGTTACTCCAGTATTTTGTGTCTATCTTCAGTTTAAACCAGCATCTGCAGTTCTTTCCTACACCATTCCATATTATTTTCTCCTGCCTCCATCTCATGACTCAATACCACTTTGATACGTTCCTTGATTATCTCAGTGCTTTAGAACCTTCTATAACTTCGAATATTGACCATACGGAATATGAATATTGATCATAGAGTTTTACTGCATAGAAACAAAATCTTTGGCCCCATTTGTCCATGCCAGGCAAGATGCTTCAACCAAGCTGGTCCCATTTCCCCATGTTTGGTCCACATCCCTCTAAACCTTTCCCATCCATGCACCCATCCAAAGTTTAAAAAAAATCTTGTTATTGTACCTGTCGCAACTACCTCCTCCGACAGCTGATTAGACATTTGCGTTTGATCCATATCTCTCTAAACCAATATGTTGATGCTTAAAAACGGCCTTCAAATTCTTAAGTCCAAGGCTTAGAGTCACACAGCACGGAAGAGGCCCTTCGGCCCAACTCATCCATGTCGGCCAAGATACCCCATTTAAGCTAACCCCATTTGCCCACATTTGGTCCATATCACTCCAAACATTCCTATCCATGCACTTATCCAAATGTCTTTCAAACATTGCGATAGCACCTGCCTCAAATACCTCATCTACCAACTTGTTCCATATACTCACCACCCTCTGTGTGAAGAAGTTGCTCCTCTGGTTCTTATATTCCCCCTCTCACCTCAAGTCTGCCTCATTGCTTCTGTCCACTCACTGTTGACATGTATGCCACTGCTCAGCTCCACATTGCTCCACACCCTCGTCATGTGACAGAACCCTTTCACTTTGATTTTGAAGATCGATTTACCTGTTTCAACAACCTTGCAGGGAGGGACCATTTCAAATATTCTCTCTTTTGTGTGAAGATGTCGTTAAGCTGGAAAGGGTGTTGAGACATTTTGTGTGGGTGAAAAAATGTATGAGAAGATTTATGAGGATGTTGCCAGAACTGGCGGGCCTGAGCTATAGGGAGAGGTTGAGCAGACCAGGACTTTATTCCTTGGAGCGCAGGACGATGATGGGGTGATCTTATAGAGGTGTACAAGATCATGAGAGAAATAGATAGGGGGAGTGCACAAAGTCTTTTACCCAGAGTAGGGGAATCAAGAACCAGAGGACAGAGGGTTAAGGTGAGAGGGAAAGCTTTAATAGGAGCCTGACGAGCAACTTTTTACACAAAGGGTGGATCGAAGGGCCTGTTTCCATAAAGTATGACTCTATGGCTCTAAGTACTTCCCAGTCTCGTATCCAAATGCTCTCTCTCTAATTCCACAACATGTTCTCTTTTGTGACCCACCAACAGGGGAATTTATTTCACTGCATCTACGGAAGCCGTCTCATGTTCCAAATACTACAATTAGAACAATCTTTAAACTCTTACATTCATTGCAATACAACCACCTCGTTGAAGCAATCTGTTTTCATAAATCAGCATTGTGCCATTTTAATAACATGGTGAAAATCTTCAAGGAGCACAATATTTCACACAAGACTATCTTTCCTTAATTGGTGTGCATAAATTTTGCGGTGTTCTCTCAATTAAATGAGTTCGGTGAAAAAGAGACTGATAGTTTTCAAAAGTATCCAATGGTGGCATAATTGTACAGTCGTTACTGGTGTTGGCAATGCAGGGATCCAGGGTGCTGGATCCCTCTATTCCCTCTATTCCCTCTATCCAGCAGGGTGCTGGATCCCTCTATTCCACATCCCTCTATTCCCTGCATATCCATGTGCCTATCTAAAAGCCCCTCAAATGTCACTAATGTTTCTGCCTCCACCATCATCCCTGGTATCCGTGTAAAAAACACACTCCATACATCTCCTTTAAAGGTATTCTCTCTCATTTCTGAAGCTCTGCCCTCTAGCCTTTGACATTTCCAACCTGTAAAAAACAATTTGACCGTCTACCCCATCTATGCCTCTCACAATTTTATGCACTTCTATCAGGACTCCCTCGGCTTCCGACGTTCCAGAGAAAACATACGTGAAGGAACAGGAAATTAGGGGGAATAGGAATGCTGAGAGAGTGGGCCGAAAGGCCTGTTCTTGAGCTGTGGTGTACTGTTCTAAGTTCTGTGACTCAGTGGGGCAAATTCAGAGAACTCCGAGAACATACGATACAATCCGATACGATCCGACACGATACGATAGAACTTAATTTACCCCAGGAGGGACATTGGTCTGCCAACAGTCATAAAACACAACAAGATACATGAAACATGAAACTAAAGTGACGAGTGGAAAGTCCAGGATTGGCGATGTGCAAAGATTGGGGGGGAAGAGTCAGTCTACCACACGACATAAGGTGGGTTAGTTGTTCAATTTCATAGCCACAAGGAAAAAGGATGTCCTGTGGCGTTCTGTGCTGTGCTGAGAACACATGAGCATAAGACGCATGGATTTTTTGCTGAAAGTAAACTAACTTGTTGCAAACTGTTTGCCATAACACTATGATCAGATGAACATCTAGAGCCTAACGGAAAAAAGAGTTTCATGTTAACTTTGGTTGCTATGGTATTGTCGAAAATCTGTCAACCAATATATTCACAACAAACTCCCCAAAAACTACAAGCTAATAGTGATAAAATAATCTGTTTATAGTAATGTGAACAAGAAAAATATATTGTTGAGGGCACCAGGGTTAAATCTGTATTTACAATGTCTTTCCTACATTAGCTTCAATGGAAATAATGTTTGTTTTATTATTTTCCTTCCCCCTCATCACTGCGCTTCTTTCAATGTTGGAAATCTCGCCTGAGATATTTTGGCGTCTCATTATCCTGATACATTTTTTTTTGTTATTAGTATGTGCCTTCTTTTGAGTGAGCAACAAGATTCCAAATATTTGGTCTCTGCTCCAATAAAAATGCAATCTTATTTTGGAATAAGTCTGAAGAATTTTCTGTTGAAAGGCTTCTTTTTAGGCAGTAAGATAGTTTGGTAGCGGCGGTTCACTGGCCGTTGGAAATGGCAACAGACATGCAAAATATTGTAACCAATTTCCAAGCAAAAAGAATCACTGTAACTCAGCAATTCAATTGATCACATTGAATGACGGTGCTGGCTTGAAGGGCTGAATGGCCTACTCTTGCACCTATTGTCTGTTGTCAATTGTCTAATGTTTTTTTGAAAATCCTAATTGCCCTTCAAGCTTTGGTCAAAATGTGAAAATTAGATCACTTGAACAATCTGCAATGGCCTGCCAATAGTTTAGTTTAGTTTAGTTTAGAGATACGGTGCGGAAACAGGCCCTTCGGCCTATCGTGTCCGCACTGACCAGCGATCCCCACACTTTAACACTATCCTACACACATCTAAGGATAATTTACAATTGTACCAAGCCAATTAACCTACAAACCTGTACATCTTTGGAGTGTGGGAGGAAACCAGAACGCACGGAGAAAAGCCACGCAAAGGTCACGGGGAGAACGTACGAACTCCGTACAGACTTTGGTTTAAGTTCAAACCAAATCAGAAAATGGAACAAGGCAGTGAAGATTTACAAAGATATTGCCAGGACTAGAGGCCCTGAGCTATAGGGAGAGGTTGGGCAGGCTAGGACTATCACTTGGAGCGCAGGAGGCTGAGGCGGGATCTGATAGAGGTTATAAAATCAGGAGGGGGACAGATAGGGTGCATGCACATAGTCTTTTACTAAGGGTAGGGGAATCGAGACCCAGAGTGCATGGGTGTAAGGTGAGAGGAGAAAGATTTAATAGGAACCTGAGGGGCAACATTTTCACTCAGAGGTTAGTGGGCATATGGATCTAGCTGCCAGAGGAGGTAGTTGAGGCAGGTACTATAACAGCATTAAAAATTATAGGTACGTGGATAGGAAAAGGTTAGAGGTGTATGGGCCAAATGAGACTAACTCATTGCACGTGGCACTACATGTTGGTGATCATGGACAAGTTGGGTGGAAGAGCCTGCATCCATCCCAGCTCTGTGACTCAAGGACTCCAAGGCAAATCAAGTTGCCTGACTTCACTTTAATGGAACAGTACATTCCAATTTTCTAATTCAGCATTGAAAGAAAAGAACTCACAAGTGCAAATCAAAACAATCCAAATTTCCGAAGTTGAAATAAGCCAGTATTTGTGTTCTGATCTGTGTCTTTACGTCTTCTGTCCTAACGTTGACATCTTAAGCTTCTCCTGAAAGATCACATCGTTATTGCACTCAAAAATGCAGGCACCCTTGTGGAAAAGATTTATGTTAAAAAGTTCTTGTTATCATTGAGGATGAAATATATCACGTAAAGTTATATGGCAGCCTTTATAAAAACCATCTGGTGAAATGTATAAGGCAAGCAGTGTTGGAGGAGCAGAGAGCTGCATTTAAATGCAGACCTGACAAATAAATATCCCTTTAAAGCCAATGGAAGTAGTTCTAAATCACAAATTGTTTTTGTCTATATCCACTATACCTGCTCATTTTAACAGGAGGGTTTGCTTTGATTAGTAGTAATATAACTGTTTTGCTTTTTCCCCGCTGTTTTGCAAAGGATTGCATTAAGTTCTTCACATTCTGCAAAAAGTCGGTGTTTCTGCAGCAGATTTTTTTTTTAAATTAGCTACAGCGAACTGCATAATTTTTGTTTATCGCTTCAAAGTGGCGTAGCTGGTAGAGCGAAGCCTCTCACTGCCAGAGACTCAGGTCCGATCCTGACCTCAGGTCCACATTCTCCATGTGACCGTGCGGGTTTCCTCCGGGAGCTCCGGTTTCCTCCAACACCCAAAAGCGGTGCGGGTTTGTAGGTTAATTGGCCTCTTTAAATTGCCCCTAGTGTGCAGATGCGAAAATGAGATAACATAGAACTAGTGTGAACGGGTGCTCGATGGTTGGCACTGACGATGGGCTGAAGAACATGTTTCCATGCTCTATCTCTAAGCTAAACCTTCGAGCCAGCACCGCCATTCAATATGATCATGGCTGATCATCCAGAATCAGCACCCCGTTGCTGCCTTCTCCCCACATCCCTTGATTCCCTTCACCCTAATAGCTAAATCTAACTCTAACTAAATAGTATGAAGGGATGATTGATGGTCGCCGTGGGCTCGGTGGTGCTGTTTCATTCTGTATCTTTCAGTTAATGAATTGAAGGGAGCCTGGAACAGTTTCTGAAGTATAGAATAGGAATGGACTACAGATGCTGGTTGACACCAAAGATAGACACAAAAAGCTGGAGTAACTCAGTGGGTCAGGCAGCATCTCTGGAGAAAAGGAATCCTTTACTCCAGCTTTTTGTGTTTATCTTCGGAGGTGTAGTGTTTTGAATGGGAATTTTGACTTCTATCCCGCTGTAAAATGAACTCTAACATTACACACGACGGGTCTGGTGTGTAAGCATTGTCTATTTATAGACAATCGGCGCAGTTGCTATTGGTGATCTGGGCACCACCTAAACGGAAACCTACAGGTGACTATTAGTTGTATTCATTAAGTGGAATAATGACGGATACTTGGCAGCATTGAAATCAGAATTCCCTGAGGTGCAGGTGCTTAGCAAAGTACTGACACATGTCAACTAGTGTAGGCACTTCACCCATGCATATGAACTGCATTTGCATATTAAAGAGGCCTGAAATTATTTAACTGAACTAAAGTCTTTTCAGAGATGATGGAGGTTATTAAAACTGTTGACAAGAAAAGGGTAATTGCCAGAAAATGAGAGATCAGATTCTGTTGTACAGAGAGAATGTTGTTTTCCTTGCATTGTGCTAAACTGGTGGAGTCTAGCCTATTACATTCAGAATACTCTCTTGCAATTAAAGCTTTTTGTCTTGCATTCAATTAGACGGTGATTATGAGAGATTTGAAAACACTTGATGTATGTTCCATTCTCTATTGTGATGCAACTTCAGCATCTCGAGTTTTTTTTTCCCCTTGCTGTTCCTTGAAAGTTTAAGATTATGATTTTGATTATAATTTTTATCACAGTGTGGTTCAGTACAGCGTAGCTGCCACTGTTTCCAGATGCCTTTCATATTCATAGAGCGGCACAGTGGCATAGTGGTAGAGTTGCTGCCTTATAGCGCCAGAGATTGACTACAGGTGCTGTCTGTATGGAGTTTGCACGTTCTTCCCGTGACCGCGTGGGTTTGCTCCGGGTTCTTCAGTTTTCTCCCACACTCTAAAGACGTACAGACTTGTAGGTTAATTGGGATGGTATAAATGTAAGTTTTCCCTAGTGTGTGTAGGATAGTGTTAATGTGCGGGGACCACTGGTCGGTACAGACTCGGTGGGCTGAAGGGCCTGTTTCCATGTTGTGGCTCTAAACTAAACTAGATTCAACCGCATATCTATTCTCATTACAGTTCAGGATGGTTGCCTGCAGGCTTGGATTTGTTGGAATAGGCTGTCTTACAGCACGGAAACAGGCCCTTTGGCCCAACGTGCCCACACTGACCGACATACCCCATCTACACTAGTCCTACCTCCCTGCGTTTGGGCAATCTCACTCTAAACCCATCCTATCCATGTACCTATCCAAATGTTTCTGAAACGTTGTGATAGCACCTACCTTGACGACCTCCCCCGACAGCTCTTTCAGTGCACCCACCACAATTTGTGCAAAACAATCGTCCCTCAGGTTCCTATTAAATTTCTATTAGGCTCCTATTAGGTCAGCACGGTGGCGCAGCGGTGGAGTTGCTGCCTTACGGTGCTTGCATCGGCAGGCACCCGAGTTCGATCCCGACCATGGGTGCTATCTGTATTTGTATGTTCTCCTCGTGACCGAGTGGGTTTTCACCGAGATCTTCGTTTTCCTCCCACGCACCAAAGATGTACAGGTTTGTAGGTTAATTGGCTTGGCATAAATGTAACATTGCCGCTAGTGCGTGTAGGATAGTGTTAATGTGCGGGGATCGCTGGTCGGTGCGGACTCGGTGAGGCAAAGGGCCTGTTTCCGTGCTGTTTCTCTAAAGCTAAAAACGAACAAAACTAAATCATCCCCCACCCACCTCACCTTAAACCTATAAACACCTAAAGCCTTTCCAGCTTCTTAACTTATTTTTTGAAATGGCCAAAATTAGGACACAAAGTGCTGGAGTAACCCAGTGAAGAGTTCGATACTGAGGGTAACTGTGAGGATAAATGTGAAGGAGGGCAATTGTGGTGGGAATCATCACACTTGAATTGAATACATTTTATTTGCCAAATATGTATACATACAAGGAATTTGCCTTGGTGCTTTCCTCGCTAGTAATAACACGATATACCGTAGACAATTAAAAATACAACATAATAATTTAAACATGAAAAGAATAAAATAAAATACCAGAGTAAAAAGAGACTACAGACATTTGGCTGTTAATTGGAGCTACTGCTCGTGGACAAAAGGTGTTTTTATGTCTGGCTGTGGCAGCTTTGACAGTCCGGAGTCGCCTCCCAGAGGGAAGTGATTCAAAGAGTTTGTGGCCAGGGTGAGAGGGGTCAGAGATGATCTTGCCCGCTCGCTTCCTGGCCCTTGCAGTGTACAGTTCTTGATGGGGGGAAGGTTGCAGCCAGCAACCTTCTCGGCTGATCAAACGATGCGCTGCAGACTCCGGTTGTCGTGCCTGGCGGCTGAGCCAAACCAGACCATGATGGAGAAGGTGAGGACAGACTCTATGATGGCCGTATAAAACTGGACCATCGTTGCCTATGTTTTCTCAGCGGCCGCAAGAAGTACATCCTCTTGGGCCTTTTTGACTGTGGAGTCGATGGTGGTCCCCCATTTAAGGTCCCTGGAGATGATGGTTCCAAGCAACTTGGGGCCACAGCAGAGCACTTGTTAAAGAAAACAGACAAAGTGCTGGAGTAACTCTGTGGGTTAGACAGCATTGCAACTCTGGAGGACACGGATAGGTAATGTTTGGGGTTTAGTGTAGTTTAGAGATACAGCATGGAAACAGGCCCTTTGGCCACCAGGTTTATGCCGACCAATGATCACCCGTATGCTGGTTTTATCCTACACACTAGGGATAATTGGCAGGTTAATTAACCTACAATTAAACTGCACATTTTTGGGATGTGAGATAAACTCATGCGGTCACGGGGAGAACGTACAAACTCCATACAGACAGCACACGTAGTCTGGATCGAACGCGGGTCTCTGGCGCTGTGAGACCGTAACTTTACTGTTGTGCCAACGTGCTGCCCCTGCTGGGTCATCAGATCCTTCACAAAATTAAATTGCATTTGACTCGAAACCTGCCATAATGTTGGCCTTTAGTTTCAGACCTTTTGTTACATTTAACAAAATTAAATTGCATTTGACTCGAAACCTGCCATAATGTTGGCCTTTAGTTTCAGACCTTTTGTTACATTTAACAAGTATCAGTACTTTGGATAATGGACCAAGCACCAAAACGTTAGATGGGATTAAAAAAACCTCCGGAAATCAATGAGCTGCAGATGCTGGAATCTTGAACAAAACACAAAGTGCTGGAGGAACTCAGAAGATCAGGCAGCATCTGTGTGGTGAATAGATAGTGATGTTGTGGTTCGGGACTCTTACAGAGTGATATAGTGTGGAAGCAGGCCCTTCGGCCCGACTTGCCCACGCTGGCCAAAATATCCCAACTACACCAGTCCCACCTGCCTGCATTTGGCTCATATCCATCCAAACCTGTCCTATCCATGTACCTGTCCAACTGTTTCTTAAATGTTGGGATAGTCCCTGCCTCAACTACCATTCTTTGTGCGAAAAGGTAGCCCCTCAGATTCCTATCAAATCTTTTCCCCTTCACCTTAAACCTATGCCCTCTAGTCCTCAATTCACCTACACTGGGCAAGAGACTGTGCATCTGTGACTCTTCTATTAAAAGCCATGGGGTTCAGGTATATTGTAAATAACACAAAGTAAGCTCAAGTCATTAACGTAAAGTTTCTTCAAGAAAGAGTTGCACCACTGTGCCACCTCTTTGAAGTATGAAACAAAAATATAGCTCATTGCAAATAAATTCCGCTGTAGAATTCCCTACATTTCGCAAAACATGAAGAACTTAATGCAAACCTTTGCAATACAGCAGGGAAACGAGCAAAACAGGTACATTATTAATAATCTCAGCCATCCCTCCAGTTGCAATTAACAGAAGTATGGTGGATATAGACAAAAACAGATTGTGTGAAAGTTTAACTATTGACAATTTCACCATTGCTTTTTCTGTTTGGAAATTGACAGTAATTTACTGATAGGTGATGATGAAAGTTATAAGGAGCTGTCCCACTTGGCGACCTAATCCGCAAATTCTGGCAAGTTTGCCCTTGACTCATACTCGCAGGATGGTCGACGCGAGGTCGTAGGAGGTCTTTGTAACTCTCCTTCATGCCCGAGAGTGGTCCCCACGTACACGAGGCCTCAGCTAGGTCGCGGCGTATTTTTCAACACGTTGAAAAATGCCCGTGAGTAAAAAAAGATCGCCATGGAAAAAATCGATACTTTTTTACTCGTAGGTTTAGTCGTTGTAGGTCGCAGTAGGTCGTAGTAGGTCGGCACCTTAGTCGCAGGTAATCAAGGGTAGTCGAACGTAGTCGAAGGTAGTCGTAGATAGTCTCCATCATAGTCGAAGGGAGGTCGAAGGAGATCGAAGGAGGTCGTCTTCACTCTCCATTATTCGGTCTCCAATTTTCCCGAAGTTAGTTGTAGCTAGTCGTAGCAAGTCGAACCTAGTCTTCAACATTGTCGAAGGAGGTTGAAGGGGATCTTCTACATAATTGAAGGAGGTCTTCAGCATGACATTTTTTCAAACTCTCCTAAGCTCTTCTAAACTCGCCAATTAAGTCGCCCAAATGGGACAGCCCCTTTAAGAAAGCTCCCACAAAACCCACCTGTGAGGGTACACAGCAAGCCATATGTGCTCAGTTTATCAGTTAAAGTTGACGGTGTTTGATGGCACTGGGCCTGTACTCGCTGAAGTTTAGAAAAACAAGGGGGAACCTCATTGAAACCTACAGAAGAGTGAAAGGCTTGGATAGAGTGGATGTGGAGAGGATGTTTCCACTCGTGGGAGAGTCTAGGACTAGATGTCATAGCCTCAGAATTACATGTCGGTCTTTCAGGAAGGAGATGAGGACAAATTTATTTAGTCAGAGGGTGGTGAATCCTCCCATATAAGGGATATGGGGAGAAGGCTGGAACAGGGTACTGATTGTGGATGATCAGCCATTGTCACAGTGAATGGCGGTGCTGGCTCAAAGGGCCTAATGGCCTACTCCTGCACCTATTGTGTATTGTCTAGTGAATCTGTGGAATTCTTTGTGGAGACCAAGTCAATGGATATTTTTACAGTAGAGATAGACAGATTCTTGATTAGTATGGGTGTCTATACTAATATACCCATTAGTATAGACACCCATACTAGAAGGCATGAAAATGGGGTGAGGTGGGAGAGATAGGGCAGCCATGATTGAATGACGTAGACTTGAGGGGCCGAATGGCCTGATTCTGCTCCTATCACATGACCTTATGACTGTATATGATAACGGGAGGCTATCGATACCTTGAAAGTTTTACGAGTTTTTGAAACACTTTATTGTTTATTGCTTTGCAACTGTTATTGCAATACATTATTAATAATTTTATTAGTTTGTTACCTTCCCACGAAGGTGGTCACATAATGAAATATTGAAAAAGGTTTTTGGGGTCAAAAATTATTTTGGCGGAAATATTTTTCCCCACTAACTATTTCAGAGTTGGAAGTTTGTGTGGTGATAATCAGTATGTATACTAAAATGCTTTAGTAAAGACAATATTACACAATCCTAATGAAGATAGACACAAAATGCTGGAGTAACTCAGTGGGACGGGCAGCATTTCTGGAGAGAAGGAATGGGTGACTTTTCGGGTCGAGACTCTTCTTCAGACTGACTGACCTCAGTCCCAATGAATACTTAGAGCTACCATTGCAACATAATCATCAAAGCCAATGAAGTATGATTGGAAGAAAGACTGAAATGTAATAAATGCTTTTATGTCAATGATGTATAAGTGACACACAGAAGCATGGGCTCTCTAGATAATTTTGTGTTGATAGATTCATGGCCATCAAAAGTTTGGAGTGATTGAAAAGGAAACAAATTGCAGAAGCTGTAATTCTGAAATAAAAGCAAAATGCTGGAAGTACCCAGCGTCTGTAGAAAGAGAAAGCAAATAAATAATCGGCCTGAAATATTGGCTCCTTTACGTCTCCACAAATGCTGCCTGGCCGGCTGAGCATTTCCAGTATTTTCTACTGTTATGTATTTTCAAATTGGGAATCTGGGCCCAACATTAGTCACATGGAAAAAATAGTAATTCATTAAATATGTTTTAAACCACAGCATGGCGAATGGGGGAAATAGATTAGATGGGTCAACATGGACAAGTTGGGGTGAAGGGCTCATTTCTGTGCTGCATGAGTCCATGACGCCATGATAATGGAGAACCAATGCACTTCCAATGTTTTCACTGAACCATATAGAATTAAGACCATTAGTACCAACAACCCCAGACTCAGTAAATAGTGGCCAGCCTATTTTATGGCGATCTTAGCTTGGAAGGATAGTAACATTGGTTATTTTTTCCCCCTCAATGCTATGAGGAAGACGGAGAAGAAATCAACCTGGACCCTTCTTTAGTTTCTATTTTCAATTGGATACCACGTGAGATCACGATTTGCTTCAGGTGTGAAGAAACCTAACTAGCTCCACCTATCACTTGCCCGGCTTTGTCCTGCCCCCTCCCTCTTTTCCAGCTTTCTCCCACCCCACTACATCACTCTGAAGAAGGGCCCCAACCCAAAACATTGTTTGACCATTCCCTCTACAGATGCTGCTCAAGCTGCCTGAGAAAAACACCTAACATCATCAAAGACGTGTCCCATCCCAGTCATTCCTCCTTCTCCCCGGTCCTATCAGGCAGAAGGTGCAGAAGCTTGAAAGTGCGCACCACCAGACTCAGGAACAGCTTCTTCCCCTCTGTTATCAGGCTTCTGAACGGTCCTTCCATAAGCTAGGGCACTGTCCGATTCACCTCTACCCCATTGCGGACATTGGACTTTGTCTCTGGAACTGATGAATTACAATACTTAGAACTATACTCTGCACTCTGTATCTTCCCCTTTGCTCTACATATTGTACTTGAATTGGACTTGATTGTGTCTATGTGTGGTATATCTGATCTGTTTGGATTGCATGCAAAACAAAGCTTTTCATTGTACTTCAGTACACGTCGTGATGGTAAACCTAAACCTAAATCAAATCTCACTGAGTTACTCCAATGCTTTGTGTATTTTTTTCAGGTAGTATTGTCACCTGGGTATAAGTCTGGAAGGCAATGGTTAGCAATGTTACAAAATTTTTAGATTTTAAAAATCATGTCTGCAATTTATCCCATCAGATAAAGCATAAAAAGAAGTTTAATTTGACACCTAATTCACTTTCATATCTTCAGTATTAAGAAAGTTATGGCCATTTCCATACTCGGAAATTAGCATCTTGTTCCCCATTGCCTTTCAATTGACTTAACTCAAAAGCTGTGATCTGGAACAGTTAAAAGCCCATAACTTTCTTAAAAATTAAGAGAACTCAATGAAATTTTCAGTTATTATAGATTGAAGCATTCTGAAACAAATATTAAACAATCTTACTTAGATGACCTGAAATTAAAGCATATAATTAGTTAGTTATCTAATTGTAGCTAATTACAAAATTCAATGAGTAGATCTAAACATCTATCCATTTCTTAAGAAAATATAAAGTTTTTTTAAATTACGTAAGTGTCCAAATAACATTCACACAATAATCCACAATATAACATAATTTTTAAATCTCATTTTCATGAATTTCTGGGCCAAATGGAAGGAATTTAGTGTTTGATTCCTGTAAATTAATGGCCATTTAAATCAACTAGTGAGTAGGTTTTAGTGGAATACGGTGGATTGGAACGCTGCGGTTAGCGGTGAAGTCGGGAGGAAAAATACTGTTTGTTCATACATTATTTTGGACCCCATTTCGCAACATGAAAATGTTATTAAAGCCTCCCGAAAAACCAACATTTAATATAAAAATAAACTACCTTTTTTTCTCCCCTTCGCAAAATCCTTCCGGTTGTCGGCGCTCACGGCTTTTGAAGGTGATTTTTAAATTACTCTAGTTAATAAATAATTTAGAGTAATTTAAAAATACCTTAATTCATGAAACGTCGGAGCGATTTTTCTTCCGCAACGAAATCGCCCGACATTGATCGATTTTTCCTGCCTGTGGAAAAACGGCACTTTAAGCCCGCCCCCCTCTGAAAGGCGCCAAAGTCGCGCACACATAGAGCGGCAGAACTGCAGCGCTGCTCAAGATAAGTTTTGTAACATACCTACAATGGGATCAATAAAGAAAAACTTAGCAAAGTTCTAATGCCAACAAATCCTTCGCATTGTTGCAAGGCTTCCAATCTTTGGTTCAGATTTGTAACTTGAATTATGGAATCAGATCATTTAGCTTCTAATGAGCTTACAGCTTCACTATAAATGTATTTCAAGCTTTAGATGAAATGTACATCTTTTCTTGTTTATTGAAGTCAGGCTCTGATGAGTTAAAAAATAAAGAAACAATGAAAAAGCAATGCGTACAAAGGAGATGTGTGGGGCAAGTGTTTTACACAGAGAGTGGTGGGTGCTTGGAACTCACTACCAGGGGTGGTGATGGAGGCAGATACATTAGTGGTGTTTAAGAGGCTTTTAGATAGGCACATGGATATGCAGGGAATGGAGGGATGTGGATCATATACAGCCAAATGAGATCAGTGTGGGAAGGAACTGCAGATGTTGGCTTAAACTGAAGATAGACACAAAATGCTGGAGTTACTCAGCGGACAGGCAACAGCTCTGGGGAGAAGGAATGGGTGGCATTTCGGGTCGAGACCTTTCTTCGGGCTGAAGGACAAATCTAGTCTAAAGGGAATTGGTTTTCCCTAGAAAGGCACATGATGCTAGGCATCATGTGTAGGAAAGAACTGCAGATGCTGGTTTAAATCGAAGGTAGGCACAAAATGCTGGAGTAACTCAGCGGGACAGGTAGCATCTCTGGAGAGAAGGAATGGGAAACGTTTCGGGTCGACCCAAAACGTCCCGCTGAGTTACTCCAGCATGTTGTGTCTACCCATGCTAGGCATCATGCTCAGCACAAACATTGTGGGCCGAAGGGCCTGTTCCTGCGCTGTACTATGTTCTCTACAATGTTTACAGATGATGGAGAAATTGTACTAAATTGTGAGTGCTGTATTGCAGGCGAGAACTGGATGTTGCAACGTAATGTTTATTACAATGAGACAAAGCTAGTCTGAAGGGAATTAGTTTTCCCTAGAAGGGCACATGAAATTGCTAAGTCAAGTTCAGCATCAAACGGGCTTTGGATGCTTTATTGCCTATTAAAATTTATGTTCACTGAAAAAAAATGTTACTCCTAAAATGATTTGACATAGCTGCATCTGGAAGGTTAAACAAAGCCCTTTTTTATATAAATGTATGATTTTTATTCAGTTGATAGTGACCATTTACTGTATTAAAATCCAACGGGTTCACATGAAAGCCACGTTTAAATCATGATTTATTTTTTCTTTATTTTAATTTAATACTTTTTGCTTTTTCTGTTTCCAATTATCACAAATATTCTCCTTTTTGTTTTGAGCTATTTTTCTCTTTCCCAAATCCTCCCTGCTCCCCTCAAACATCCCTCCGATTCTCTCTTATTTTCAGTTAGCTTTGTTCTCTTCCTTGCCCTACACATTTTACTTTGCTTTCTTAAATGTTTAACTACAGCCTTCTCCCAATTATTCACCCCATCTCTTATTCCCTTTTTTCTAATGCTCTTTGGTATTCATTATTTCTTCCTCGCATCTTCTTCTGTTGGTTTTTTAACTTAATTCTCTTATATTTCCTTTACTTGATTCTCTCCTTTGTTCTCTAGTTCTTTTAATGAAATATTTTCTTGTTCAGCATTTGTCAAATCCTCTTTTTTACATCTTTTCCAGGTTCAATTATTCCGTGCATCGAATTTTGCACTTCCTCATTTTTTTTCTCCCGTCCTCCAGTTTTTTCCACCTCCTCTTTGCCTGGGAATAAAAAATGATCGGAAAGGTGAAGGTTTATTGTTGTCACGTGTACCAAGGTAGAGTCTCGCATGCTGACCAATAAGATAATATCATACACAAACACAATCAAATCAAACTCAAGTACAACAGGTAGAGCAAAGGGGAAGATACAGAGTGCAGAGTATAGTTCTCAGTATTGTAGCGCACCAGTTCCAGAGACAAAGACTGATGTTCGCAATGGGGTAGAGGTGAATCAGACAGTACCCTAGCTTATGGAAGGACCGTTCAGAAGCCTGATAACAGAGGGGAAGAAGCTGTTCCTGAGTCTGGTGGTGCGCACTTTCAAGCTTCTGCACCTTCTGCCTGTCGGGACCAGGGAGAAGGAGGAAAGACTGGGATGGGACACATCTTTGATGATGTTAGCTGCTTTGCTCAGGCAGCTTGAGCAGCATCTGTAGAGGGAATGGTCAAACAATGTTTTGTGTTGGGGCCCTTCTTCAGAGTGATGTAGTGGGGTGGGAGAAAGCTGGAAAAGAGGGAGGGGGCAGGACAAAGCCGGGCAAGTGATAGGTGGAGCTAGTTAGGTTTCTTCACACCTGAAGCAAATCGTGATCTCACGTGGTATCCAATGGCCGCAATGGGGTAGAGGTGAATTAGCTTATGGAAGGACCGTTCAGGTGCCTGATAACAGAGGGGGTGATTTCCAATTACCTTAATTTTCTTATTACTGTAATTTCCCTGGTTACTGATGCCCGATTAATGGACATGTCTACATATGATTGAACTCCCATAATATAAATGCATAAGTCTGACGTTCCTTCCTATGAATGACAGAACTAGATTCTCCTCTCTCTCAACTTTTACAAATTGTTCTTTCTGACCAATCTTGTGTATTTGAAGCCATTCTTTACAATCGTGTGGAAATATGGTTATCATATCAAGCAAGTTCTACGCATTTACTCGACTCGACTCCAATCTATGCCTCCAATTTCTCACTTTCTCATTATTTTCTACTCCCCTCCAACTTTTTCTGATTCTACTTTTCATCTCCTCTCAATGGTTCAGTCGTTCTTTATTGTCAGGTATGCACAGCACAGTGAAATTCTTTTGCACAACCCAGCAGCATGAAGGACGATTCGCACCCTGGCCACTCCCTCTTCTCCCCTCTTTCGTCAACCAAAAGGTACAGAAGTGTCAAAACGCACACCACCAGATTCAGGGACAGTTTCTTCCCAACTGTTATCAGGCAACTGAATTATCTGACCACAACCAGAGAGCAGTGCTGAACTACTATCTACCTCATTGGTGACCCTTGATCAGACTTTGCTGGCTTTACCTTGCACTAAACATTATTCCATTATCATGTATCTATACACTGTAAATGGCTCGATTGTAATTATGTTTTGTCATTCTGCTGACTGGTTAGCACACAACAAAAGCTTTTCCTTGGTCCAGGTGACAATAAACTAAACCGAACCTGAACTAAACTGAACTAATGCACAGTCGCCATATTTTCGCGCCATTTTCAAAGATAAAAAAAGTCCAAAGTCCAAAGTCTGGTACCCTTGTAGGAAGTACTGGAGCACCCCTGACTACAGGCCCCAGGCTACTGCAGGCCCGATACCCGATGTCCCTCTCCTAGCCCGACCACCTCTGTGTACTGGGGGTGCCTCCTGCAGCCAACCTTGAAGGCACTGGAGACCGTACCCCGATGGTCTCTCTCCTCCTGGCCCACTCCTCACGTCCGTCACTGCCCAGCAGCTCCCTCTTCCTCCACCCTCCAGTCTTTGGGGCTACCTTGCTCCATTTTGCCCTTTTCCCCCCTTGCTTCTTTCCTCTATCATGTCAGATAAAGGTCAGCTCAATCCTTGCTAACTCTGAGTGGCCTTTCTCGGGAATAGTGCAGTAGGGACATGTTTATTTTTCATCGCGGGCTATTTTTAAAGGAGCATCATGTGAATTACAAGGAAGAATATCACTGAATGGAAGCAGATTGAAAGTTGGGAGTTAATTATTCCTGTATAGTATCGTCATTTTGGAATGTGCAAAATCTGTACCACTGTTCAAGAAACCAAATATGTGTTGATCTGTCAGCCAGCTGAGGTACTATTTGGAAATATGATCATGAATAATTATACTTGCAAGATTGCTTAATTAACAGTATTCTAATAATAAACCGGAGATTGCTGACCTCGTCTTCGGATAGAATGGAAATGCTGCTATATTATCTTCCTGACCTACAGAGGTCTTTGCTGAGACAGATTAAGGAATCAAAAGTCTTCGCTTACTCTCTTGTTTCTCTTAAAAAAGAAACATATCAGTTGTTTGCAAGACTTCAAGCAGCTGCCCCACGGTTTTTGTGCGTCAAGTGGCTGTGGTCCTTAATAATGCCCCGCTCGACAGTACCGCGCAGAGAGACTCCGTTTATGGCATGTTTTATTGAAAAGATATCTCGCACACAACACGAACAGGATCCGCAGAGATATTTTCAGCAGAATTGAGTGGCCTGCTTAGTAATTGAGAGAGAGTGAGGAAACATCTCCTGTTTAATTTGTTTTGCCTGAGCCCTCAGCTTTGTAGACGTATGTATGCTTGGTTTTCTTCCCCCTCCTTGTTTAATAGAATTACTGGGGTTTTTTAGGGAATGCTATACCTTGAGGTAAATTACTATACAAGGCTAAGTCTCATTAGTAGTCCTCATTTCAATGTAGTTTAATGCAGCAAAAAACGAGCATGTTTTTGAATTCGGATTTGCCTACGTTCCCCGAAGTGTCGCATCCCTGTTTAGTTTCCTAAGTGGTCAGTAAGAAAACATAAGGGTTGGCCGAGATGTTGTTAGCGCTACAGGGCAAGGACTTGAGGGCAGATGGCGATGAATGTTTTATGCAGCAGCAATTGGGACGGAATACTAAAATAATATTTTGTAAATTTAATTAATATGATAAAATATGGACAAGCCATACAGACCAACAGCAAGAACGGAACTTCTTCTTGGGAGACCGCTGTAAAAGAGGACAAAGAGTCCAAAGCAAAATAAAACATGTGATCTTTGTAATGTTAATGTATCGATCTGTGTGGCTTAAAACAGAATAGCATTCTTCCGATAACAAAAGTGAATTTGTTTGGTTCAATTAGAGATTAAATGCTTCTAAATGTAAAAAGTGCAGAGGGTTATTGAGGCAATTTTAGTGCAGTCTCTTCTGGTGTAACAGGTGACAGTCCTTCAAGTCCTGGAATTTCCGGTTTAAATGCCAGTGATTCTTGCCTGTTAACAAGACTCAATTGACTGTACTTTCAAAATAGTAGCCATTCTTACTGATTCCAGCAGTTCGTACAGTCATACAGCATAGAAACAGGCCCTTTGGCCCACTTCATCCATACCGACCATGATTCCCCATCTAAGCTAGTTGAAAGATATAACATAGAAACACCGAGTCCACCGAGCCCACCGAGTCCACGCCGACCATCGATCACCCGTTCACACCAGTTCTATGTTATCCCACTTTCTCATCCACTCCCTACACACTAGGGGCAATGTACAGAGGGCCAATTAACTTGCAAACTGCACAGGTTTGAGATGTGGGAGGAAACCCACGTGGCCACAGCGAGAACGTGCAATCTCCACACAGACAGCACCTGAAGTCAGAATCGAACCTGGGCCTCTGGCGTTGTGAGGCAGCGGCTCTACCAGCTGTGCCATCGTGCCACAGTTTGCTAACATCCTTTAAGTTGTTCTATCTATGGTTACCTGTGCTTTACTTTTAGTGCTTGCTACCTATACCCCAAATAAAGATGTTGACAAGGATTTAATTTGAGAAATGTCACACTTTACAACCTTTCTGTCAATAAATGGCCTATGGACAGATGATAGCAACATCTTGTGAATGAGTAAATATTGATATACTTTAGGGATATGGCAGAATGTACAGATTCACTGGTCACTTAAATCATTTGACCAGGCTCACCTCATTAACTTTTATTTAAATAGTTCACTTAATTTGAGAGAGTAAAAATGTTTTCATTTTTTCCATGTTTTTGTTCCTCTACATCTAGGGATTCAAGCGTGTAGACTAGTTCTCCAATATAGCTGAAACATTGGGGTACCTTTGTAAAAAAAAGTAGAGCCAGCGAACTGCAGATGCTGGAATCTTGTGTAGAGCACAAAGTGCTGGAGTAAGCCAATGGGACAGGCAGCATCTCTGGACGACATGGGTAGGTGACGTTTCAGGTCGGGACCCTTCTTACAGAAACATAGACAATAGGTGCAGGAGGAGGCCATTTGGCCCTTCGAGCCGGCACCGCCATTCATAGTGATCATGGCTGATCATCCACAATCAGTAACCCATGCCTGCCCCCTCTCCATACCCCTTGATTCCACTAGCCCCATGAGTTCCATCAAACTCTCTTTTAAATTCATCCAGTGAATTGGCCTCCACTGCCTTCTGTGGCAGATATTTCCACAAACTCACAACTCTCTGGGTGAAAACATTTTTTTCTCATCTCAGTTTTAAATGGCCTCCCCTTTATCTTAGATGGTGGCCCCTGGTTCTGGACTCCCCCAAAACTGGGAATCATTTTCTTGCATCTAGCATGTCGAGTCCTTTTATAATTTTATATGTTTCTATAAGATCCCCTCTCATCTTTCTAAATTCCAGTGAATGCACGCCCAGTCTTTCCTCATATGACAGTCCCGCCATCCCGGGGATTAACCTTGTGAACCTACGCTGCACTGCCTCAATAGCAAGAATATCCTTCCTCAAATTAGTAGACCAAAACTGCACACAATACTTCAGGTGTGGTCTCACCAGGGCCCCGTATTAACTGCAGAAGAACCCCTTTACTCCTGTACTCAAATCCTCTCGTTATGAAGGCCAACATGCCATTAGCTTTCTTCACTGCCTGCTGTACCTGCATGTTTACTTTCAGTGACTGGTGTACAAGGACACCCAGGTCTCGTTGCACTTCCCTTTTTCCTAATCTGACACCATTGAGATAATAATCTGCCTCCTTGTTCTTGCCGCCAAAGTGGATAACCTCACATTATACTGCATCTGCCATACATCTGCCCACTCACTCAACCAGTCCAAGTCACCCTGCAACCTCCTAGCATTTTCTTTGCAGTTCACACTGCCACCCAGCTTTGTGTCATCTGCAAATTTGCTAGTGTTAATTTTAATTCCATCATCTAAATCATTAATATATATTGTAAATAGTTGCGGCCCCAGCACCGAGCCTTGCAGCACGCCACTCGCCACTACCTGCCATTCTGACAGGGACCCGTTTATTCCTACTCTTTGTTTCCTGTCTGCCAACCAATTCTCTATCCATGTCAATACCCTACCCCTGATACCATGTGCTCTAATTTTGCACACTAATCTCCTGTGTGAGACCTTATCAAAGGCTTTCTGAAACTCCAGATACACCACATCCACTGGCTCTCCTTCATCCATTTTACTTGTGACATCTTCAAAAAAATTCCAGAAGATTAGTCAAGCAGGATTTCCCCTTCATAAATCCATGCTGACTTGGACCAATCCTTTTACTGCTGCCGTTTAATCCTTTTAATTGGCATTACTACTTCTTTAATGATTGACTCCAGCATCTTCCTCACCACTGATGTCAGGCTAACTGGTCTGTAATTCCCAGTTTTCTCTCTCGCTCCTTTCATGAAAAGTGGGATAACATTAGCTACCCTCCAATCCACAGGAACTGATCCTGAACCTATAGAACATTGTAAAATGATCACCAATGCATCCACGATTTCTAGGGCTACCTCCTTGAGTACCCTGGGATGCAGACCATCAGGCCTGGAGATTTATCAACCTTCAGTCCCATCAGTCTACCCAATACTATTTCTCGCCTAATGCAAATTTCTTTCAGTTCCTCTGTCTCCCTAGATCCTCTGTCCTCTAGTACATCTGGGAGATTGTTTGTGACTTCCTTAGTGAAGACAGAACCAAAGTACCTGTTCAACTCTTCTGCCATTTCCTTGTTCCCCTTTATAATTTCACCTGTTTCTGCCTTCAAGGGACCCACATTTGTCTTTGCGAATCTTTTTCTCTTAACATACCTAAAGAAGCTTCTACTATCCTTCTTTATATTCTTGGCCAGCTTACCTTCATACTTCATCTTTTCACTCTTTTCCTGCCATTGCTGTTCCACCGTCATTCCTGTTGGGATCCTTTTCCAGTCAACCTTGGCCAGCTCCTCCCTCATGCCTTCATAGTCCCCTTTCTTCAACTGCAACACTGATACTTCTGATTTAACCTTCTCCCTCTAAAATTGCTTGTCAATGTCAATATCATATCTCAATGTCACATCTACCAATCTCTAACTAGAACAAGTTGTCCAACAACTTTAGGCTCTGCACGCCACGTGAAAGAAGAAGAAGAGGATTTCTAACTGAGCTTCGAGCTCATCCACTTTACTTCTTATACTTTGCGCATTCTTGTATAATACTTTCAATCCATTACTCACCTCACCTTTCACATCGATTCCTATTTCACTTGGCCAACTCTCCTATCCTTTTGTGAGCTTTCTGTCCGTTAATTCTGGTGTCTTCCTTAACTTTTCCTAAACTCACTTTCCCTTTAACTCCGCTTTAACTGGGAAGAAGCCCACCTCGACAATCAGCCTGAAGATGGGTCCCGACTCCAAAATGCCGGGAGGCATGGCTACTGGAGGCTGCTGGAGGCTGCCTGACCCACTGTGTTACTCCAGCTTTTTGTTTCTATCGTGGCGAATGATACAAGAGAGGTGGGATGTGGGGGGGGGAGGGGGGGGGGGGGGGGGGGGTTGATGGACAGATGGGTGAACAAAGACCAGAGATATAAAGGAGACTAGAGTAAGACAAGGAAGAGTGTGAGACATGGTGTGAAGTGGAGTGAGAGGGAGGGATATGGACGTAGTTTGCTGGAGTCTACGAATGATAGGCGGATGAAACAAATAACCCTGAAATATTAAGAACTCACACAAGAAATGCAAAACACCCACACTTTGGACATCCAGTTCCAATACAGGGCCTGCATTTGTTCTGACTGGGCATCAGCCAGAGTTAGGAATTTGTCCAGCTTCCTTTCGACGGCGTGTAGTGATTTGCACTCTCTGCAGGGGACCGCAACTAGTTCCAAAGCTCGGCAGACACGAAAGCTGGCTGACATCTCAGCTAGTGTGTTCCTTCTGTAATCCTGTGCCCTGGTTATCCCGGCTATATTCAACACCAATAATCCAGCCCACGTGCTTGTGCTTTCATCCTTCCACTTTCTGCGGTTCCTTGTGTGCTCCTGAAATTCATGCTATTCTGAAGCCACGCACAAACTGGAAGAACAGGAATGAGTTGGTTAACCTATGATTAGCGTTTGTCGGCACTGGGCCTGTACTCGCTGGAGTTTAGATGAATGAGGGGGAACTTCAATTAAACTTACAGAATAGTGAAAGGCTTGGATAGAGTGGACTTGAGAGGATGTTTTCACTAGTGGGAGAGTCGAGGACTAGAGGTCAAAGCCTCAGCATTAAAGAATGTTCTTTTAGGAATAGGAGGAGAAATGTCTTTAGTCAGAGGGTGGTGAATCTGTGGAATTCTTTGCCACGGAAGGCTGAAGAGGCCAAGTCAATGGATATTTTTAAGAGATAGATAGATTCTTGTTTAGTACAGGTGTTAGAGGTTATGGGGAGAGGCAGGAGAATGGGGTTGGGAGGGAGAGATAGATGCGCCATGATTGAATGACGGAGTAGACTTGATGGGCCGAATGGCCTAATTCTACACCTATCACTTATGACCTTACACACTCATATATGTAGCAACCTAACAGTGTGAGCATTGAATTCTCCAATTTTAAGTAACATCCCCCCCCCCCTTTCCCCCCTCATTAATTTCACACCAATTTTCACACCAATTTCTCCCACTATCCTGCCCCCCCACCCTCTCCCTCTCCCCTCCCCACCCCCTTCCAACCATATCCCTGCCTCCGGCATTATACTCACTCCTTATCTAACAGCCTTTTGTCTCCTTCTCATCCCTAACCTTTGTTGACCCCTCTCACCTGTATCCACCTATCACTTGCCAGGCTCAGTCCTGCCCCCACCTCTCTTTACCAGCTCCCCCACACCTCACCCCTACAGCAATCAGTTTGAGGAAGGGTCCTGACCTGAAATGTCACGCATCCATGTCCTCCAGACATGCTGCCCGACCCACTGAGTTACTCCAGCACTTTGTGTTCTATTCTGAAGTAAACCCTATTCCATAATTCTACCAGTTACATACGCATCTGTCTCAATTGCAAACTTAAGAACATATTTACATCGGCCACAGTTTCACACAGTATCCTCATCTCATCATTATAGATTATGAACGCAATGACACGACAAACACTTCCTACAGATCCCACTCACAAATGTTCTCAATGCAAAATACCGACACTTATAACAACCAGTTTCATTCGTACCATCGGGAAGAAGGCACAGGAGTCTGAAAACCGTGACCACCAGGTTTAAGAACAGCTTCAACCTAAGAACCATCAGGATCTTGAACACTACCCAACCTCAACTAAACTATGGGCTGAAGATAAGACGCAAAAAGCTGGAGTAACTCAGCGGGCCAGGTAGCATCTCTGGAGGGAAGGAAAGGGTGACGTTTTGGTGGGTCGAGACCCTTCTTCAGACTATGGGCTGTGTTGTTTGTACTTTGTTTAGGCTTTCTTGCACTACTATAGGAATTATTAATTTATTGAAATATTATCAATGAGTATGACGTCTACAGGCTATCCTGCTGCTGCAAGTAAGAATTTCATTGTTCTGTTGTGGGTACATATGACAATTAGCAGTGTGTAGGAAGGAACTGCAGATGCTGGTTTACTCCGTAGATAGACACAAAATGCTGGAGTAACTCAGTGGGTCAGGCAGCATCTCTGGAGACAAGTAATAGGCGACATGTCAGATCGTGGCCCAACGTCAGACCTCGTTGGAGAGAGGAGGAGAATTTCTTCTGAAGAAGGGTCCCAACCCGAAATGTCACCTATTCATTTCTAATAAATATGCTGCCTGACCCATTGAGTTACTCCAGCTGAAAGTTAACACTCTTGACTCTTGTCTCTTCTTCAATGCAACCAGTTCCATTTCTGCTCAAATTCTACCCACCAATTTGATCCTGTCATTCCAAGTTCAGAAAATAGCTGTGCAACTTTTCATATTCTTCTTCACATCTTTATTTTTCCAACGGGAGGCACCATCTTCACCAATCCACGTCATGCAGCCTCAACATCTTTCCTCACAGGATGGCGTTACAATTTCCACATGACTCTCTACATTACTCTGGCATATGTATTTCTTTCACAATTTCATTCACACTCCACAGTGTGACATTTTTCATGAGCTAAATTGTTTACAGAATTTTGTAGGAGACACATTAAGACAAAAAGTATATTACGAATCATTTTAAATGCATATCTACCACAATACTGTTAAAATGTATGGCCTGTATCCTTTATCATCGTTACTTTTTTACATATCTTTCATTCATTGTTCTTTATCTCTCTACATCATCGTCTATATTTCTCAGTTCCTTCCAAAACATAAAATGAATGCATCGTTTGCAGTTTCAAGATGTCCATTTGGAATGCAAACAAGGGAATTATCTTGGCCCAAAGCGAGGATTTTGGATGCATGGTTTTTGCTTGTTCTCGAAGCACCAGAGCATGTCTTGGTTAAGGAGGTACAGGGAGAGGAAAGGTTTGCAGAGTCGACAGTATACCCGACAACACTCTCACACTGAAGCAGCACAAGAATGATCACCAGTGCCTGCTTCCTGAGGAGACCGAGCAAATTCAGCATGTCTTCAGTGACAGGTTAGATTTTTTTAGTTTACAGATACAGCACGGAAACAGGACCTTCGGCCCACCGGGTCTGGGCCGACCAACGGTCAACCCGTACACTACCACTATCCTACACACTAGGGCAACTTTTACCCAAGCCAATTAACCTACAAACCTGCACATTTTTGGAGGTCCATCACACAGACCAGACTCCCCATCATTGATGTGTTAAAGAAGGAACTGCAGATGCTGGAAAATCGAGGGTACACAAAATGCTGGAGAAACTGAGCAGGTGCAGCAGCATCTATGGAGCGAAGGAGATAGGCAATATTTCGGGCCGAAACCCTTCTTGGGTCTGAAGAAACGTTGCCTATCTCCTTCGCTCCATAGATGCTGCTGCACCCATTGAGTTTCTCCAGCATTTTGTGTACTCCCCATCATTGACTCCATCTACACTTCACACTGCCTCAGAAAAGCAAGCAACATCATCAAAGACTTGTCCTACCCTTCCTTCTTATTCCTACTTCCACCAGGTAGAACACACAGAAGCTTGAAACCGCGCACCACCAGACTCAGGAACAGCTTCTTCCCCACTATTCTGAACTATACTGTCCGATTCACCTCTATCCCTTTGCGGACATTGGACTTTGTGTCTGGTGCACTACAATGCTGAGAACTACTTTCTGCAATCTGTACCTTCCCCTTTGCCTATTGTACTGAAGCTTGACTTGATTGTATCTATGTTTGCTATTATTTGATCCGTTTGGATAACATGCTTTTCACCGTAGCTCGGTACATGTGACGATAATATACTGAAGCCTAAATCTAAGCCTAAACCTATTCAGATATTATTGCTCTCAGGTAAACCACCTCAGCTCATTGCAGGCCAGCAAGAGGAATTTGTTTTCTGTAGGAAGGATATGTTCAGCACGTTTGCCACAAAGTACATTCAGACTGCTTACAATCATTATGTTCACCAATTATTGCTAAGTAGCCCTAAAATATCAGGCACTGTATGGATCACCAGGTGAGAAGGCGCGTTGGTTAACGGTACTTGAATCTCCTTTCCAACAAAATATTGCATTGCATATGTCCAAAAATATCTCATCAAAATTAATTAATGAATTCCGTCCAATATATGTGTGCACTTGGGCTTCACAGTATGCGTCTAATATGTTTAAGGGGGTAAGTGAGATCAAAGGTTGTGTGAAGACAGCTTAAAATCTAGTGTAAGAAGGAACTGCAGATGCTGGTTTAAACCGAAGATAGACACAAAAAGCTGGAGTAACTCAGCGGGACAGGCAGCATCTCTGGAGAGAAGAAATAGGTGATGTTTCGGGTTGAGACCCTTCTTCATCTAATGTTTAATTTAGTGTCTCAAGAAGGGTCCCGGCCCAATATATCATCAGCCTGACCCACTGAGTTCCTCCAGCACTTTGTGTTTCACTTAAGTGTTCCTCACAATCTGCTGTTAAGTATGAGTCTCTCTAAATATAGTTATCACTGTAAACTTCCCAAAAGCTCGAAGTACATTTTACAAGGTGGATCACTTTGCATCAGAACTGCTTCTGTTGTGTTTTGGACAAATTGAGTAAAACGATTGCTTTGCGATCGGGTGTGAAGGCATACAAATTGAGAACGCATTCTTAGAACCGAGAAAAATCGTATCATTTCTTGGCAAATCCATTATCAAAATGAGACTGTGTTCAGATGGTAATGCTTGATCCATGGGCTGTGAGCCTGATGGATGGAGTGTACTGTGTAGGAATGCACTTTGGTGCAATACTAAGGCGTGGGTCAGACTAATAAAAGGTTATATTTGGACTTGCAATTGCCTGCATAACGTGGTGTCATTGACTGTACCTTTACTCATACCGGAAGCATCCAGCCTGTGGAAAATAAAAGCTCCCATATTTGTTTCTGGGCTACAACTTGAATAAGCCATTGTTCCACGTTGGAAAGTTTCACCATGAGCCTGTTCCTGTTGCTTGGGATTACAATAATACATGGGAATCTTATGACTCTGACAGTTGTGTTGGCAGCCTGCCATGGTTACTGGGTGAGGCGTGTCAATGGTACATTATGGTGAACAAGCAC
Source organism: Raja brachyura (assembly GCA_963514005.1). Next base: position 49,989,596 of record OY740798.1, on the reverse strand, counting down.
ATGATGAGAGTTCTGAGTACAAACCGTTTCCTTTCCATGTATCTGTACCCCTAAAAACAAACGTTATTCACCAGGTGGGTGAGGGATATCTAATTGTGGGATTAACTCTAGAAACAAGGAACTGCGCATGTTGCTTTACAAACTAGACTCAAAGTACCAGAGCAACTCAGCGGGTCAGGCAGCATCTCTGGAGAACATGGGTGGTGACGTTTATGGTCGGGACGCTTCTTCAGACTGACTCTGTCTGCCTAGTCGGATGCTTTTCCACTTCTCAAGAGCCAAGAATGTTTAATTGTCATATGTACCGACGATGGAACAATGAAATCCTTACTTGCTGCAGCACAACAGGTTTGTAAACATAGATAATATATAACACAGAAAACAATCAGTAAATCAAACTTTGTGCATAAAACCCGAAAGTCCTTACTGCTACCAAAGACAGTTGATGGGATGAAGCTGCTCTTAAACCTGGTGGTCATGGTTTGTAGACCCCTGTACCTTCCTCCCGATGGTAGATGAGAGCATGGCCACAGTGGTGTGGGTCTCTGATGATGTTGGCTGCCGTTTTCAGGCAGCGACTCCTGTAGATCCCTTTGATGGTGGGGAGGTCAGGACCCGTGATGGAGCGGGCAGTGTGTGTGGGGAGGTGAGTACCCGTGATGGAGCGGGCAGTGTGTGGTGGGGAGGTGAGTACCCGTGATGGAGCGGGCAGTGTGTGGTGGGGAGGGCAGTACCCGTGACGGAGCGGGCAGTGTCCAGCACCTTCTGTAATGTCCTTCGTTCCTTGCGCTTGTGAAAAATAGTTAAATGTATATATATTTTTTATTTTCTACTCATTTCCCGCAGAAGGTTGTGACTCATGCTGAGGGACAGTTCCTAAGGGACTGGAAACATTCCAGTTTCTCAATCAAGTAGTCATTTTTCAAGTATGGACATTAGGCACTGACAGACAATTTGGCTTCAAGGGACAATGCATTGGTAACGGCCCTCATTGGAAAGCCACCTGGGGCAAATTGAGGCCAAAATCAGTCCACACAGAAGTGAAGAGAGAGTGGATCGGCCATGTTAAATTCTTCACCACTTCCAAGGAATAGTTATTCCTGTTGTAAGATGAGTAAATGCCTCATCTTGAGGGATATACAGAGATAAAAATACAGCATGGAAACAGGCCCTTCGGCCCACCGAGTCCGCACAAACCATCGATCACCCCGTACACTAGCACTATCCTACACACTAGGGACAATTTACAATTTACAGACGCCATTGAACCTACAAAGCTGTCGTATTTTGGAGTGTGGGAGGAAGCCGGGGAACCTGGAGAAAACTAATGCAGTCACAGGGAGAACGTATAAACTGCGTAGACAGTACTTCTAGTCAGGATCTAACCCGGGTCTCTGGCATGTTAAGGCAGAACTCTACCGTTGCGCCACTTTGCCAACATTGGAAGTTGTATTCTTGCATCTAATCTAAATATGTTTTACATATTTGTACCAATATAATTCTTCTGGAGAAATGTCATCCTTTTATCTTGTCGGGGTGTATACATGAGTTTAAAGCACATAATTGCAAGGTGTTGGATTTTGTGAAGACAACCCAAGATAGGACTTGCACAATAAATGGTCGAGCTATAAATGTGTTATAGAACAGAGAGATCTCGGGATGCAGGTAGATAGTTCCATGAAAGTGCTGACACAGAGTGGTGAAGATGCCATTTGGCATGCTTGCCTTTATCGGCCAGGGCACTGAGTATAGGAAAAAAGACACAAAGTGCTGGAGTAACTTAGTGGATCATAGCCTGACCTGCTATGATACTCCAGCACCATGTGTCTTTTTTGCAAACCAGCATCTGCAGTTCCTTGTTTCTACTTTCTGTAACTTTCTGACATGGATAAAAGTGCATATACGGAATGAGATGCCAGAGGAAGTGGTGGGGCTGTGTAAGATAGTAACATTTCAAAGGCCCTTGGTTACCTTCATGGGTGGGAGAGATTTGGAGGGACATGGGCCAGGCACAGGCAGGTGGGACTAGCTCGGTTAGGCATGGACCAGTTGGGCCGAATGGCCTGTTTCCATGCTCCTTGACACGATGCCACTTGACAGGGTACTTAATCAGAAGGATCTCATATTTCAGACAGGTACATGGATAGGACACACTCAGATATATGCCAAAAGCAGACAGGTGGGACTAGTATAGATGGGGCATGTTGATTAGCATGAGCAAGTTGGACCGAAGGGCCTGTTTCCTTGCTGTATGACTCTATGTCATCTGATCCTTGCCAACTATGGAATTTCTGATTTTATTAAAAGACCAACCAGCCTTCAAATTCTTGTATTCTATCCACCCAGCAGTCCAGGAGAGTGTTCTACTGCAGGCATCTGAGCAGCCGACAGGGATTAGTTGCGATGCTTTCCAAAGTTGATAATGCTGCTGACACTGCCTTGGCACAGGTGTGAAGTATGACTGACTCCGTAGGTGAGGCACTGAGGAGCAACCTCTGAATCACTTGCCAGGGGAGAAGGAAGAACACTGAGAAGGGGCGGGTGTGGCGAGGCGGGTGCCTTAAAGGTTCCAAAGGTTGGGTGGTGCAGTGGCGCTGTGGCCAGAGACCTGGTTTCCATCCTGACTACGGATGCTGTCTGTGCGGAGTTTGTACGTACTCCCTGTGACCGCATGGGTTTCCCTGGGTGCTCCGGTTTCCTCCCACACTCCATAGACAGGGTGCAGGGTTGTAGGTTTCCCAGTCTGACGAAGGCTCCTGACCCAAAATGCCACCCATTCCTGTTTTCCAGAGGTGCTGCCTGACCCACTGAGTTACTATGTCTAGCTTCGATCTTCTTCTTGTGTTTGAGGCCGCAGAGGTTATGTGCAGTTCAATGTGCTGTTGTCGAGGGCCGTGAGGTCTACCCCTGCGGAGGACAGCAGAGTGGGAAATGCCGTGCTGCTGCGCTGTTTGCTGGTCCGCTCCACACACGCAGGCTGCCGATGAACGCAGCGGCCCCCAGCGATGCATGTTGGCGTTGAACCGGCTGACCCCTGTATGTAGCCGGTTCAGGGCGACCCCCTCCTTGCGGGGCAGGTCCGAGCCAGGTGGGTGGGGCTGCGGTGTTCGGTGCAACAGTGAATTGTGGAGATCGCGAAGCCCAGCTGGTTCTCCGTGCTCCTAGTGTGTTGAATGCATGACGGGACAAGGGGCAACGAGGTGACAGGTGTTGAGGTCCCAGTTGCTGCAAGTCCTGTGAGTATCTTCGGTATAAACCAGCATCTGCAGTTGCTGGGTTGTAGGTTAATTGGCTTCAATAAAAATTGAAAATGTTGTGTATTATAGTGCTAGTGTACGGGGTAATCACTAGTCGGCATGCACCCAGTGGGCCGAATGGCCTGTTTCCGTGCTGTATCTCTAAACTAAACTAAACTACATTGTACAAAGTCAGAGTCATCTCGGTGCTGCAAAATGATGAGCATCACACTGGTCGGGACTGATCTGTGTGCAACATGGAACTGCCATCTCTTCATGCCCTTCTATGTCTAATTTGCACAGTAATTCCACTGATTACAATAGGTGGTGTGGGAGTGCTAATAAAACAATAATGCACATGTACAAATGATCTCACAGCAGTCTGTGGCGCACGATGTACTGAACTGATTTCAATGCTCCATGATGAATATAATAAGTGGTAGTTTACCGTCAACATCCTGTCTTATCAGATAGAGAGGAATCTTCACCACACACAAACTAGTCTGGGCGGCACGGTGGCGCAGCGGTAGAGTGCTTGCACAGAGTGTGTACATTCTCCCTGTGATCGCGTGGGTTGGTTGCTTTAGTTTAGTTTGGAGATACAGTGCGGAAACAGTCCCTTCGGTCCACAGAGTGGGTGCCGACCATTGATCACCCCATACACTAGCACTATTCTACACACTAGGGACAATTTAGAATTTTACCAAAGCCAATTACCCTACAAACCTGCAGGTCTTTGGAGGGTGGGAGGAAACCGGAGCACCCGGAGAAAACCCACGCGGTCACAGGAGGCACGTACAGACGCCGCACAGACAGCACCCGTAGTCTCAGGTGCTCTTCCACACTCCACAAGTGTACGGGGTGATTACTGGTCAGCACGGACTTGGTGGGCCTAAAGTCCTGTTTCAATGCTGTATCTTTAAAATCTAAAGTCTAAAGTAATTGGAACAAGTGCACCTCAATGCAGAGAGATATTTCCTGCACTCTTTCTCTGCTCTACTAATCGTACTTGAGAAAGACACAAAATAATGGAGTGGTGGAACTAATCAGTGGTGGACCTGTACAGAGGCATCCAACAACAGACCTGGACATTAAGGACAAAGAACTGCAGATGCTGGTTAATCCAGAAAATGACACAAAGTGCTGGAGTTACTGAGCAGGTAGGGCAGCATCGCTGGAGAACATGGACAGGTAGCCTTCTTCAGGCCGATTGCAGGGGGGATGGGAAAGAAAGCTGGAAGAGAGGAGGGGCAGGGCAGATTGTTGAAGAAAGGCCAGGGATAAAAAGACAGGTGTGAACCCAAAAGGATAAAGATTTGTGAATGGTGAAACACAGGGATAGAAAAGTTGTGTAGGCGGTGGAAGGGATGCAGATTACAGTACTTGAGTTTGACTTGATCATATTTATGTGTTGTATTAAATGATGGATAGTTTGTGTTTCACTTACTTAGGGCCACGTGACAAAAGTAAACCTCATTTTCAGGTACAACATAAATTGCTGGAGTAACTCAGCAGGTCAGGCAGCATCTCAGGAGAACTTGGATAGGTGAAGTTTCAGGTCGAGACCCTTTGTCAGACTGATTGTAGGATCCCGACCCAAAACGTTACCTATCCATGTTCTCCAGAGATGCTGCCTGACCTGTTCGCTGACTTTGTGTCATTTTCTGGATTAGCCAGCCCCTGCAATTCTCAGTTCCTAATTTCCAGGTATTTTGCTGGATGTTTGTACAGGTCCACCAACGATAGCCGGCAACTGGTGGTCCGGCATCTCCTTTAATCACGAGAGCTCAGTTGAACCCCCCACCCCGCTGGAAGCCCCCCACAAAATGCGGTGCCTAGGCCGGGTGAGGCGGCCAATCTTGACCTCATCGGGACTTCCGCGACTGATCGGTGGGTCGAATTTGCACCCTGCATCCATGGCTCTGGACTCCGGCCCAGCTGAAGCCGGCAGATCCATTCCCATAACCAACTTTGCGGGCCGGTGTCTCGGCCCCTCAGCGGCCTAGATAGACTGTTCCGTTACCGTTGGACTCCTCTCGGTTAATTCAGAAAGGCCCTGAAACCCCCGCAGGTCAGGCTAAGGCAGGTTGCCTCCTGGTGTGATTGAGATGTGTATTTCACTCCCAGTAGGTTGAGGTGGACAGGAAGGCAGTACTTCCAAACTTTCTTGGTGCTGCAATTCATTTAGACAACTAGCAAGCGTTTCCAGCAAAGCCAAGCTGTACAACATGAGCCAAGAGTTTCAGTTTCCTTATTGGAAAAGTGGGGTAGATTTGGCAGGTCTGACTGACGGTCTGGATGTGATTAACGCACTTCCAAGTTGGAAGGTACGTTTTGGCTGCAGGAAAAAAGAATGCAGAAGGATCCTGAAGCCGCCTCTGCCATCGACGCTCGTATTTAACTTGGTGGAAAATAACATCCTTTCTGAAGTTTTGAATGATTCTTGGAAGCATATCCTTTGGAGAGAATTGTATTGTCATTTTAAATACAGAGATTTCACTACCTCTCGGGAACTCAAAAGTTCGCCTGAAATATTTAGAGTGAAGCCATTGAGACCGTTTTGTGATCTCTCCAATTAGAATGCAATTGAACTGCTGGGTGTGAATAACTCTGTTTCAAAAGCTGAACCTTCCTTTGTTTAATCAAAAGGTAACAGTTACAATTTAGTTTATTGCCGCGTGTATCGAGGTACAGTGAAAAGCTTTTGTTGCGTGCTATCCAGTCTGCAAAAGATAATACACGATTACAATCGAGCCATTTACAGCCTTAGATATATCAAGGATTAACGTTTAAACTTGGGTATATGTGTAGGAAGAGTGTGCAGAGACATTTCTGTTACGCCGCATATTTCATGTTCATAAATCATAGGAGCAGAAATAGGCCATTCGGCCCATCAAGTCTACTCCGCCATTCAATCGTGGCTGATCTATTTTTCCCTCTCAACCCCATTCTTCTGCCTTCTCCCTTGACACCCATACTAATCAAGAATCGTTTAAATTTCCGCCTTAAAAATGGAAACATAGAAACATAGAAAATAGGTACAGAAGTAGGCCATTCGACCCTTCGGGCCAGCACCGCCTTTCAAGATGATTATGGCTGATCATCCAAAATTGGCCAAACCAAGCACTTTAAGCCTCATATTCATGCCACTCTAATTAGGTCAAGGCCAAGGTCTCAAGGTCAGTTTATTGTCACATGTACCAATTAATGTACAGTGAAATCTGAGTTACCATACAGCCATACTAAGTGAAAAGCAACAAGACACACAACCAAATAAAATAATATTTAACATAAACATCCACCATAGCTGCTCCCCACATTCCTCACTGTGATGGAAGGCAATAAAGTCCAATCTTCTCCCTCTTTATTCTCCCGTGGGCGGGGCTGTTGAACCATCCGCAGTCGGGCCATCAAAGCTCCCACAGCCAGCGATCGGAAGCCCTCGCGTCGGGGTGATCGAAACTCCCGCGTCGGGACGGCTGAAACTTCGAACTCCCGAATCGGCCTCTAACCAGGGACGGCTGGCTCCACGATGTTAAAGTCCACAGGCCTATATTTAGAGATACAGCGAGGAAACAGGTCTTTCGTCCCACTGAGTCCCCGCCGACCAGCGATCCCTACACACTAACACTATCCTACACACTCTAGGGACAATTTACATTTATACCAAGCTAATTGACCAACAAACCTGTATGTCTTTGGAGTGTGGGAAGAAACTGAAGATCTCAGAGAAAACCCACACTGTCACGGGGAGAACGTACAAACTCTGCCCAGACATCACCCGTAGTCGGGATCGAACCCGGGTCTCTGGTGCTGTAAGCGCTGTAAGGCAGCAACTCTACCGCTGTGCCACCGTGCTGCCCACCTTTCATGCCACTTTTCATGCTACTTGTCATTCCACTTCATGCCCCTTTTCTCATTGTAAGTTTTCACCTGCCTGACCGGCAGATTCTGATCTGCAGACAGAGTTGCGTAGACTTTTCTTTGGCAGCAGATTAGTACCTGCCTGGCCTCCTGTTCCCCAAAGCTGCTACAAGGTGGATGAGTTGGCTGGGTTGACTGAAGGCTTGACTAATGTGAGTGTCGGGCCGTTACTGGGTGAGAGCCCCATTCACCACATGGCCAATCTGCTCTGGACCTTTGTGAAGTGATCGGCGCCAGCATTATCACCAGCTGCTTCTGCCTGATTGTCCATGACTGCCAAGGTACCTGGAAACATATGTGGAATCTCTCACCTGGTGATGACCATGGGGAATTGTCAACAGATCATCAAAGAACAATTTGCTTCACTCTGCCATCTGCCGTTAGGACACCTGCAGTCACCACGAGCATAGGATCGACATCTCCAAAGGCAACGCCTGCCACCACCTATGTGTAAACAGCCTGTAATAGCAACATATGGGGATAGAATCATAGCGTTATAGAGTGATACAGCATGGAAACAGACCCTTCGGCCCAACTTGCCCACACCGGCCAACATGTCCCAGCTACACTAGTTCCACCTGCCCCCGTTTGGTCCATATCCCTCCAAACCTGTCCTATCTAACCAGACCTGTCTAACTGTTTCATAAATGTTAGGATAGTCCCTGTCTCAACTACCTCCTCTGGCAAATTGTTCCATACACCCACCACCCTGGTGTGAAAATGTTACCCCTCAGATTCCTATTTAATCTTTTCCCCTTCACCTTAAACCTATATCCTCTGATCCTCGATTCACCAACTCTGGGCAAGAGACTGTGTGCATCTACTCAATCTATTCCTCTAAAGATAATGAACATTCTTCTCAGCCATCTCACTTAGCCACAACATAGGTTGACAAGTTTTGACCTTTACATTTAATTTAGTTTAGAGATATAACTTGAAGACAGCCCCTTCAGCCCATCATCTTTGGAGGTCATGGTTAGGTGATGTTTTGTGTCAGGACTGTACTTCAGACTGATTGCCAAACTAATTCTACCTTATACACATTCTTTTATTCTGGACGATTCCTTCGTAGGAATTGGTCACCAGAGTCCTCCTTAGACTTCAGAGATGCAGCGTGGAACAGGCCCCTCAGCCCACCGAGTCCTCACCAACCAGCGATCCCCATACACTAGCACTATCCTACACACTAGGGACAATTTCCAATTTTACTGAAACCAATTAACCTACAAACCTGTACATCTTTGGAGTGTGGGAGGAAATCGGAACACCCGGAGAAATCCTGGGGGGAGAACATGCAAACTCCGTACAGACAGCACCCGTAGTCAGGGTCAAACCCGGGTCTATGGCGCCGTAAGGCAGCAAGTCTACCGCTGCGCCACTGTGCCGACCATATTGAGGTGTACAAGATCACGAGGGACATGGATAAAGTGAATGTTCACAGTCTTGTTCCCAGGGTAGAGGATTCTAAAACCAGAGGGCGCCGGCTTAAGGTTGAGAGAGGAGAGATTTAAGAGTGCCCTTAGAGGCAACCTTTTCACACAGAGGGTAGTCCGTATTTGGATTGAGCTGCCAGATGAAACTACAGAAGCGGATTCAATTACGACTTAAAAATTATATTTAGATGGATATATGGTTGAGAAGGGTTTAGAGGGATATGGGCTAAAAATGTTCATAAGTTCATAAGTGATAGGGGCAGAATTAGGCCACGTGGCCAATCATTTCCACTCTGCCATTCAATCATGGCTGATTTATCTCTCCCTCCTAACCCCATTCACCTCCCGTCTCTCCATAACTAATGACACTCAGGACATATAGGCAAATGGGACCAGCCCAACATGCCAAGTTGGCCCATATATTTGTCTAAATGTCTTTTAAAAGTTGCAATTGTATCCACTTTCCAAATCAGATACGGACGACCCTCTGTGTTGCCCCTGGTCCTTCTTAAGGCTTTCCCTTCTCACAAGCCTCTGCCCTCTAGTTTTAGAATCCTCTAACCTGGGATAAAGTGGGCATCACGATCTTGCACATCTCAGTAAGGCCATGGCCCACAAGGTCAGCAGAAGATCCCGATGTTTTCTCTGGACACTGACTGATGAGCAAGAGGCCCCGAATGTGGTTTGCAAGTGTATGTACTTAATACTTAAACAGTTCGACCGGCCTTTGCTACACACTGCATGCTGAGTGGCATCAACGGATATTGCAATCATGAAGGCAGTTCCATTGCAATCTCGTACCGAAGCTCCTCAAGCTCTGGGTGAAGGGGAAGCCATATGAAAACACCAGAGGCACTGAACATGATGGGCTGTCCTGGTGCACATTATTGTGGAGCGGCGGTTTAGAAAAAACCCTCTCGTTCCTTCAATCATTAATAACTTGCGTTAGATTTGCAACGAGCTGATCTCCTTCAGAAATATTACCACCCCAGAGGGTGGCGGATAGTGAAGGAGTCTATTCCGCATCTTGCTCTGTGTTAATTAAGCATCTGCACTGAACTGAGATGAGGAAAAACTTATTCACACAGAGAGTTGTGAATTTGTGGAATTCTCTGCCTCAGGAGGCAGTGGGGGCTGATGCACTGGATGCTTTCAAAAGAGAGTTAGATAGAGGTCTTAGGACTAGCTGAATCAAGGGGGATGGGGAGAAGGTAGGAACGGGGTACTGTTTGTGGATGATCAGCCATTGAATGGCAGTGCTGACTCGAAGGGCCGAATGGCCTACTTCTGCACCTATGTCTATGTATCTATGTATCTAATGATGATGGTAACTTCAAAACCAATAATGAGCCAGATTCATGGGAAAACTATTTCTCCACTTGGTTGATGGTTTTGTTACAAATGTTCATGTTATTCATGTTATTCAAAACCCTCATGATCTGGCGCTTCTCAATAAGGTCATACCTCACAAGGTCATCTGAAGAGGGATTGATGAAGAACCATCCAGCTGCTTCAGATGGATCTCCTCCTTCAGTCTGTTGCCAAAGACAGCAAACAATGATGCCAACCGTCCATTTCTCTTCACCGATGCAGCCTGACCTGCTGAGTTTCTCCAGCACCTTGCGTTTTGCTCAGCATTCCTGTGGTCTCCATGAGGGCAACCAATGTGTCAACTCCAAATACTTTAATAAAGATCTAGTCTATGTATTGTAATCATAGTCACAGGGTCATTGAGATGTACAGCACGGGAGCAGGCCATTTGGCCCAACATGTTCATGCTGACCAAAGTGACATATTGGGATAGTCCCATTTGTCTGTAATTGCCCCATATCCCTGTAAACCCTTCATATCCATATATCTGTCCAAATATATTTTAAATTTCATGATTGTATCTGCTTGTATAGCTTCCTCTAGAAGCTCATTCCAGATACAGTCTAGGCTCTGAGTGAAAATGTTGCCCATGAGGTCCCTCTTAAAGCACTCCCCTCCGAAGCCTGTGCCCCGGAAGAAAGACTGTGAGCGTTCACTTTATACAAGCCCCTCGTGATCTTGTACACCTCATTGAGATCATCCCTCTGCCTTGCACACTCTAAAGAAAAGAATTCCCAGCCAATCCAACCTCTCCCTATAACTCAAGCCCGCAAGCCCAAGTAACATCCTGGAGAATCTTGTGTACTCTTTCCAACATAATTCTCTAGCCGGGAGAATAGAACTGCACAAATGTCATTTATTTTTGCATTTAACAGCATCAGAGACCCGGGTTCGATCCCGACCTCAGGTGCTGTCGGTGTCGATTTTGCACGTTCTCCCTGTGACCGCGTGGGTTTTCTCCGGGTGCTCCAGTTTCCTCCCACATCCCAAAGACATGCGGGTTTGTAGGTTAATTGGCCGTCTGTAAATTGCCTCTAGTGTGTCGGGAGACGATGTGAAAGTGAATTAAGACAGAACTAGTGGTTGATGGTCAGCATGGACTCGGTGGGCCGAGGGGCCGGATACCATACTGTATCTCGAAACTAAACAAAACATGGATAGGTGACGGTTTGGGTCCGGACTCTTCGTGAGTATCATGTTTGGAAGACTTAAGTTTGCTATCAAAGGAACACTTACTATTGACTTATTTTCCATTTGATTTGTTGGCGTGTCATTTCAACCATTTGATATTCTCTTAGTTCCTTCCCATGACGACTTCAACCTCCAGATATGATTCTGGGTCCCTTCCAATCTCCCCTCCACAGACCCAAACTCAGATTGGTATCTCAACTAGACTTGGGGGTAAAGCAAATCTCCAGAGGCAGATCATTCCAAATGTTTCAACTCTCCTGACTCCAGTCTTCAAATGAGATTTATTGTTCTTATTACATTTATAACATTGTCTATAACGTTCTGCGTGCTTCAAATTTCAGACGGAAATTAACGAACCCTTTACGAATAGGTGTACGCGCCACCTTATATTTGATCGTTATGTATAAATAATAATTTTTTAAAATATCATCCACACATTTGATGAAGTTTGGAAGTTATTTTGTTAAGAGTTCTGATTAAAACAGCACCTTCTCCATTAAAAAAGCACTTGGCAAACTTTTCTCCTGTGTTGCCAAACACTACGACTCAAAGATACAAATCATGTCAGACATATAATTGCACTACAAAAGTGTAATTTGGATTTAAAGATGAATGTCTGTTTCATTGAACCGCCTCCTATCCCACAAAGACAGTGTGTCTTTAAAGTGCAATGTTTCAAGTGGGTCTTAACCACTTAACTGCCGGGTTGACACAAACATTACGGTTTTGATGCTACAGCTCTCATTAAGTGCACATTTTAATCAGAGCTGCTTCAAACATGTGCGTTGTGAATCAGACTGAGGCGTCACATGTAGACACCAAGAACTGCAGGTGCAGTAAACTTGGGTCGAACACAAAGTGCTGGAATAACTCAGTGGGTCAGGCGGTATATCTGGAGGGGTGGCGCAGTGGTAGAGTTCGACATAAAAAGCTGGAGTAACTCAGCGGGACAGGCAGAATCTTTCGGGTCGAGACTCTTCTTCAGCGCCAGAGACCCAGTTCCAATCCAGACTATGGATGGTGTCTGTACGGAGTTTATACCTTCTCCCTGTGGCCGTGTGGGGTTTTTCCGGGTGCTCCAGTTTTCTCCCACACTCCAAATACGTATACGTTTGCAGTAAAAATATGGGATAGGGTGTTACTTAAACTTGGCGCCACAAACTATTCTAGGTCAGTGAAATGGAGATTTCCTATTCTCCTCTCCCCAATATACCACAATATATCACATGCTGCAGCATCTTATGAATATTGACTTTGTGTTCTACAATGTGTTGATCTGGGGCGGTATGTCTTGCCTTGTGGTATCACGAGACAATGCATGGAAGGGAGAACAGAGATCCAGAGTTGAAGAAGGGTCTCGACCTGAAACGGCATCCATTCACCTTCTCCAGGGATGCTGCCTGACCCGCTGAGTTCATCCACAACTTTGTGTCTTTTCCAGAGTTGAAGTAGACTTTTGATTACATAGCTTTGTAATTATTATTCGTTGGTCTGAAAGTGTTAAAATCACTTCAGAACTTCAGATTGTTACTTTAAATTTAGAGATACTGCGTGGGAATAGCATCGGCCCTTCAGTTCTCCTAGCCCACGCCGACCAGCGATCCCCATATACTCGCACTATCCTACACACTAGGGACAATTTTTTCCGAAGCCAATTAACCTACAAACCTCTACATCTTTGGAGTGTGGGAGGAAACCGGAGCACCCGGAGAAAACCCACTCAGTTCACGGGGAGAACGTACAAACTCCGTACAGACAGCATCCGTAGGATTGAACCCAGGTCTCTGGTGCTTTAAGGCAGCAACTCTACTGCTGCGCCACCGTGCCGCTCTATGTATTCACACTTCTTGAGCTTTATTACTACTTTTCTCTCCTTACACCTCTGCTGGTGAAGAAGGCGGTCATGTTCATGCATATAGAGTCATAGTGTCGTAGAGTCATAGAGTGATACAGTGTGGAAACAGGCCCTTAGGCCCAACCTGCCCACACCGGCCAACATGTGCCTGCTACACTCGTCCTACCTGCCAGCATTTGGTCCATATCCCTCCAAACATGTCTATCCATGTACTTGTCTGTTTCTTAAATGTTGGGATAGTCCCAGCCTCAACTACTTCCTCTGGCAGCTTGTTCCATATGCCCACCATCCTTTGAGTGAAAATATTGCCCCTCAGATATAGATTCATAGTTAGTCTTCAGACATTACACAAAGAGTTTCCATCAGACGTTACACAAACATGTTTGAATAAATGTTACCTAATTTGCCTTTTAGAAAATGGGGGAGTGTGTGTCGCTACCAATGTACGCTCCCACCCTGCTCGTATCAAGTAAACAAACAGAAAAATACAAGGCTATATGTTTCTGGATCATTAGGTTAAAATGATCCCTTAAGACATATACAATGAGACAGGTGATATGGTAGTATTGAGACCTGCACGACTGCAAATGATGGAATCTAGAACAAAAGCCAAACAGATAGAAACATAGAAAATAGGTGTAGGCCATTCAGCCCTTCGAGCCAGCACCGCCATACAATATCATCGTGGCTGATCATCCAAAATCAGTACCCAGTTCCGGCTCTTTCCCGATATCCCTTGATTCCCTTAACCCTAAGAGCTAAATCTAACTCTCTCTTGATGCTGCCTGTCCAGCTGAGTTACTCCAGCATTTTGTGTCTGCTGGAAGAGCTCAATGGATCAATTTCCATCAGTAGGGCCCCAACCCGAAACATCATCTGAGAGCGTAATACATAGGAGCAGAATTAGGCTATTCGGCCCATCATGTCTGCTGCCATTCAGTATTGGCAGATCTATCTGTCCCTCTCACCCCCATTTTTCTGCCTTCTTCCTGAAACCTGCCAACTAAAAATACCCAATGTCTTGGCCTTTGTGGCAATGAATTTCACTGTAGATTCAGTGCCCTCTGGCTAAAAAAATTCCTCCTCATCTTCTTTCTAAAGATACATCTTTTATTCGGAGGTTTTTCCCCCTTGTCCTAGACCCACTACTGGAAACATCCTCTCCACATCCACTCTATGATATGGTGGGTTTCAATGAGATCCCTCCCTCATCCTTCCAGCGAGTACAAGTCCAGAGACATCACACATTCATCATACGTTAACCCATTCATTCTCATAAGCCTCCTCTGGACCCTCTCCAACACCAGCACGCCCTTCCTCAGATATGAGCCTCAGACCAGTTCACAGTGTTCCAAATGTGGCCTGACCAACACCTTATAAAGGCTCATGATTACATCCTTAAAGATGCTGCCTGTCCCGCTGAGCTCCTCCAACATTCTGTTTTTTTACTGTGGTTAGTTATGCTGGCAGCCAGGAAGTCTATCACTAGGTCGATGTGATTTTGAATCGATTGTTTCTAAGAACAACTGGTTAACGTCCAGTACCACCATGTGTGTGACTTCTACAGGAAATAGATAGTATCGGAAATGTTCCAAGAGAGCTCGCGGCTGTAACAGCTGGGCATTAACTTGCTGAACCTTGAGGAAACCTTCACGGTGCCAATTCCAAAGGGCAGCACAATGGCACAGCTGCCTCACAGCGCCGGAGACCCGAGTTTGATCCTGACCTTGGCGCGGAGTTTGCATGTTCTCCCTGTGACACGTGGGTTTTCTCTGGGTGCTCCGGTTTCCTCCCACATCCCAAAGACGTGTACATTTGTAGGTAAATTGGCCCTCTGTAAATTATCCCTAGTGTGCAGGGAGTGGATGAGAAAGTGATATAATGTAGAAACTAGTGTGACCGGGTGATCGATGGTCAGTTGAAGGGCCTGTTTCCATGCCGTGTGTCTGAACTTTGCATTCTCTCCTGCAAAACAACAATGAAAGTTAAACTAATGATACAATTGGGATCCTGTAAAGCTAATCTCTTCTTGTTAGCTTCATTACTTAAAACGAAAGAATTATATTACAAAGTAGCTAGATTTCATGCACAATATATTTAGCCTGACTGCAAGCCCATATAAATGCATATTTAAATCCCTGACCTAAACTGCTGAGAAATCCAAATTAATATAGTTTCTAATTGTGTGGCAAAGAATGAGTGCATTTTCTTTGCTGAAGTTACTTAGAATGGGTCTAGCTTAGATGGGGCATTGTGGTCAGCTTGGGCGAGTTGGGCCGAAGGGTCTGCTTCTGTGTTGTATAACTCCACGTGCCATTATCACGTATCTAAACCCAGGAAACCTGTCATAGAGCGTGGGAACAGGCCCTTCGGCCCAACCTGCCCACACTGACCAACATGCCCCATGTACACTCGTCCCATCTGCCTGCATTCCCTCAAAACCTGAGGAATGTTGAACAAATGTTAAGATTAGTAAGCAAAACTGAAGCTCACACGATTGAGGTTTACATGCTAGTCCGACTTACCTGCGTTTGGCCCATATCCCGCCAAACCTTTCCTATCCATGTACCTGTCCAAATATCTTCAAAATTTGGAGGACAAAGTTAAAATTTCAGCCATATTAAACAAACAATGTGTTCACAAAATAACTGGGAGTTTGAAAATTCTTGACACAAATCCAAATGTTATTAATTTTCCAAATGTATAAATGTTTTATACATATCTTGACAAGTCGGCTTAAATACAAAGTATTATTTTCTGGGTTTGACTGTATTGGGCTAACGTATGTTCATTAATTAGTGGCTGATGCATAAAGTCTTCAAAAAATATCAAACCGATTTCTGTGCAAACAGTTTTCCCCTTCACTTTCCCCGCATTTAAAAGGATGAGTTCCTTGGTGAAGATTCCAATGCCTTTGTCTCCTGCCTCTATGGTTTTATGTGAGGTACGGGCAGCTGGTTTAAATTTACTTTGGGTTTACTTCAGTCTTCTTTAGAGATACAACATGGAAACAGGCCCTTCGGCCCACTGAGTCTGCGTGGACCAGCAATCACTCTGTACACTAACGCTATCCTACACACTTGGAACAAGTTCCAATTTTTAGTGAAGCCAATTAACCTACAAACCTGTACATCTTTGAAATGTGGGAGTAAACCGGAGCATCCGGAGAAAACCCACAGGGAGAACGTACATACTTCATTTGGACGGTAGACGGAAAAGCTGGAGAAACTCAGCGGGTGAGGCAGCATCTATGGATCTCGACCCAAAACGTCGCCTATTTCTTCGCTCATTGGATGCTGCCTCACCCGCTGAGTTTCTCCAGTTTTTTGTCTACCTTCGATTTTTCCAGCATCTGCAGTTCTTTCTTAAAAAAAACTCCATATGGACAGCACCCGTAGTCTGGATTGAATCCAGGACTCTGGGATTGTTTGGCTGCAGCTCCACTGCTGGGCCACTGTGCTGCCCAAATGAGACTTTGTGTATAAGATCATGAGGGGAATAGATGGGGTGAATGCAAGTATTTTTCTGCAAGAGTAGGGGAATTAGCAACCAGAGGAATTAGGTTAACGTGAGAGGGGCAAGAATATAGGAACCTGAGGGGCAACGTTGTCAATCAAGAGGGTGGTGGGTAAATGGAACAGGCTGTCACAGGAGGTAGTTGAGGCAGGCACTATAGAAGCATTTAAAAACAGGTTAAAAAAGACACAATGTGCTGGAGTAACTCAGCGAGTCAGACAGCATCAGCAGGGAACATGGATTGGTGATGTTTTGGGTCAGGACCCTTCTTCTAGAGACGCTGTCTGACCTGCTGAGTTACTCCAGTTTATTGTGTGCATCTTTGGTTTAAACCAACATCTGCAGTTCCTTCCTACATAAATAATTACATGTGCAGTCTAGTGTCCTTATCTTTTCTAAATACTGACGAAAGATGATTAAGCCACAAGTGCGTAGAAACAAAATCAGTTGTTTTTTTTTGTAATGGGCTGGTGGGATATTGTAAATTTGTGAATGTGTTCCAGAAGCGGCCTTTTACTTGGGGTTACCAGTTTTAGGCCCAGCACTTTGAAGGATTGTGTAGTTTGCCACAGAGACCTTGGGAAAATGTAAATACTGACAAGGGATAAGCTATTGTTTTCATTCCAGGCTTTTGCTGTTTTTAAGTTATTTGAAAGGCATTCTGCTCGTCGTTCTGTGGTGTGCTGCTCATATTTGGATATCGTTCAGCTCACAAAGTTGAAGTTTAACTCGTTCAAGATAATGGTCTTTGAGTTGGGCTTTGAGCTTCCTCTTTATCACGGTTCAGGTTTTGGATTAGGTTCGTGTTTATCATTGTCACGTGCACCAAGGTATTTAATTTATGACACGTAGCCATGCACGTACTGCACAATCATGCTTCCATAGTCATAAGTGATAGGAGCTGAATTAGACCATTCTGCCCATCGAGTCTACTCCGCCATTCAGTCATGTCTGATCCGGCTCTCTCTCCTAACCCCATTCTGCTGCCTTCTCCCCGTAACCCCTGACAGAAAATGCTTTTCTTTCCAGCGGTGTGGGGAGAGAGGGATGAGAAAAGAGGAAACAAGGAACTGTAGATGCCGGTTTACAACAAAAGGTACAATGTTTCCGGGATTTCTGGGGAACTTGGATAGGGCATGTTTTTGGGGGCTTCAATCTGCTAAATTCAAACCTCTCCTCATTTCCTGATGATAAATAAGTATATTTACTTAACAATTGTGTTGTAATGCCATATAAGACATAATTTGACAGGTCCTTGCTATGTGGAAGGTAGAACATGGGGCAGAGACAGTCCCTTCAGCCTGCATTATCTCTGCTGAACATGATGGCAAGTTAAATGTGACAGGGGTGATGGGGAGAAGGCAGGAAAATGGGGTTGAGAGGGAAAGATAGATCAGCCATGATTGAATGGCAGAGTAGACTTGATGGGCTGAATGGCCTAATTCCGCTCCTAGAATTTGTGAACTTATGAACTTAAACTAATCTCCTCTGCTAACGTTTTTCCCCACCCCCCACTATAGTCAGTCTGAAGAAGGGTCCTGACCCGAAACGTCACCTATCCATGTTCCCCCGAGATGCTGCCTGACCCTCTGAGTTACTCCAGCACTCGGTGATTAGACTTCAGGGATACAGCTCAGAAACATGCCCTTCTTTGATGGGAGAGGAGGAGCAGACCGGGATGCGGCCGGTACTGTCCGGAGCCAGCACCCATTATCTGGAGCAGTCGTTGAATTGCTGGGCGATCCAGGAACCAGGACTCCTCCTGAGGGAACGTCCATGTTGATGTTTATGTCAATAGCTTCTTATATGGGAAGGAATAGAGCCAGTTGTTGCAACCAAGTGCTGGATTAGCGTGGCAGTGAGCAGCTGCCTTTGGAGGCATTTTACCCAGCGCATAAATCCCAATTATTAGAAAAATAAGCCTTAATGTCGAACAATTCAAGAGTTTAAACCATTTAAAGTTAAATTATGTCTCTCAGGCAGTTCCTTGTATTTATAAGGTTCTGTCATTTGTATTTATAAAACTATGAATTTAAATTTAGTACTATAGCTTTGTTTGAATTAGGTACAGATGTAGCCCTGAATTATGGACTGTAATTCATTTTGACTGGAACCAATAAATCACTTGGGTGATGCCTTTAATGCGAAGGACTTATACTTTATGTTTAGTTTTAATAGTTGTGATTCATTCAGCCACACAACTGTATTGTAAATGTAACAGTGTTACCCTATTTATCTTCAGCGCAACATAATATTTAAAGATTAGCTATAAAAGTTGAAATACATGGATATTTACAAAGTTAAAATGTTAAATTGATTTGTAACCAGATTTGTCCTTCAAGTTGAAAATATTAACTGAGAAGCTCCACTATTTAAATGTTGGCGCTGTGTATTCTGGAACTTTTTTCCCCAATTTCTCTGCTTTTCCCACCACTGGCCCATCCCAACTCAGACCCCTGAAGATATTCACAGACTGCTGGCATAACTCAGCGGGTCAGGCAGCATCTCTGGCGAAAAGGAATAGGTGACATTTTGGGTCGAGACCCTTCTTGAGATTGAGTCGGGGGGAGAGAGGAACTAGAGGTATGAAAAGGTACAGAATAAATCAGAGCTGGCACCGATGGCCAAGGAGCCCACGGTGGTCCATTAACCCCAAGAACAGTATAGACTGCCTGCCTATACATACCCATCCCTTAAGGTACCCGCTGTAAATTCATGGTAGAGCTGCTGCCTCACAGTGCCAGAGACCCGGCTTTGATCCTGGCCTCGGGTGCTGTCTGTGTGGGGTTTGCACCTTCTCACTTTGACAACGTGGGCTCTCTCCGGATGCTCCACCTTCCTCCCACATGGCAAAGACGTGCAGGTTTGTAGGATAATTGGTCTCTGTAAAATTTCCCTCAGTGTGTAGTCAGAGTCACGTCCTTGCCAACCAATATACCCCATCTACACTAGTCCCATTTACCCGCGTTAGACCCATATCCCTCTAAACCTTTCCTGTTGTATACCTGTCCAAATATCGTTTACATGTTGTTATGGTGCCTGCCTTATCTACCTCCTTTGGCAATTCATTCCATATACCCACCACCCTCTGTGCACAAAAGGTTACCCCTCAGTTTCCTATTAAATCCCCTCTCAACTTAAAACGATGTCCTCTGGTTCTTGATTCCTTTACCATGGGTTTGTACGTGAGTTTGTTCGCTCTCCCAGTGACCAAGTGGGTTTTCTCTCAGTGCTCAGGTTTCTTCCCATAATCCAAAGACGTATAGGCTTGTAGGTTAATTGATTGTGATAAAATTGTAAATTGTCCCCAGTGTGTATAATCGTGTTAGTGTACAGGGCGATCGCTGGTCAGCACAGACTCGTTGGGCCAAAAGGCCTGTTTCCAAGCTATATCTGTAAGGTCTAAAAGACTAAAGGTACTATAACAACCTTTAAAAGATATTTGGATATGGAAAGTGTGTATGCTAATGGACGAGTTGGGGCAAAGGGCCTCGTACTATCTTTAATCGGACTTTGCTGGACTTTATCCTGCACTCAACGTTATTCCCTTTATCCTGTATCTGTACGCTGTGGATGGCTTGATTGTAATCATGTGTAGTCTTTCTGCTGACTGGTTAGCACGCAACAAAAGGCTTTTCACTGTACCTTGGTACACGTGACAATAAACTCAACATAGAAACATAGAAATATAGAAAATAGGTGCAGGAGGAGGTCATTCGGCCCTTCGAGCCAGCACCGCCATTCATTGTGATCATGGCTGATTGTCCCCTATCAATAACCCGTGTCTACCTTCTACCCATATCCCTCGGCTCCACTAGCCCCTAGAGCTCTATCTAACTCTCCCTTAAATCCATCCAGTGATTTGGCCTCCACTGCCCTCTGTGGAAGGAATTCCATAAATTCACAACTCTCTGGGAGAAAAAGTTTTTTCTCACCTCAGTCTTAAATGACCTCCCCTTTGTTCTCAGACTGTGGCCCCTGGTTCTGGACTGGCCCAACATTGGGAACATTTTTCCTGCATCTATCTTGTCCAGTCCTTTTATAATTTTATATGTTTCTATAAGATATCCCCTCATCCTTCCAAATTTCAGTGAATACAAGCCTAGTCTTTTCAATCTTTCCTCATATGACAGTCCCGCCATCCCAGGGAAACTACACTAATGAAATTTATTCTTAACCACATCGTTCTGCGTAGATGAATTCACCCTATAATTATACGAGTTTCACTTCTGCTAAGAGATGCAAAAGGCTAACTGGCATGTTGGAAGTGTATCTAGCATGAGCTTTAGGTTCATTCAGGCCCTGCCATGTCACTGTGGATAACACTGTGCTCTGAATGTGCGGCAGGAATTAATTTTCATTACATCTCTCAAGTAGCCAGATGTTTCACAAGAGTGTTGTCCCTGACATTGGACCCTGAGGCACACACGGACTATTTGCTTAGTCAACGAGGGAGGTTGTCAACTAAAATGTAAAGGAGGGAAGAGGGAGAAAGGTTTGGAGAGATCTACAGAAGGATGGGCTCAGGACATAGCTCTGGCCACTGAGGTCTGAGACTTGGGGATATTTATCGCACCATTGGTTTGTTGATGTGTCAACTGCAGATGCTGGTTTAAACCAAAGATAAATGCAAAAGCTGGAGTAATTCAGCAGGACAGGCAGTATCTGTGGAGAGAAGGAATAGGTGATGTTTCTTGTCGTCTGAAGAGTCTCTACCCAAAGGGTCTCAACCCCAACCTATTCCTTTTCTCCAGAGGCGCTGTCTGACCCACTGAGTTACTCCAGCTTTTTGTGTTATCATTGTTTTGGTAAACTTTGGAAGGACATTGTGTATGATCACAAATACATTCAACAGTTAGAACCTTTTTCCCAGGATGGAAATGTCACAGACTAGAGGGCATAGCTTTAGGGTAAAATGGGAGAAGTATAAAGGAGATGTACGGGACACGTTTCAGAGGCTTTTTAAATGGATATGCAAGGAAAGGAGGGATATGGATATGGAAGAGTGGAGATCTTGCATTGGAAGATAGGAGCTCCTGGTCTGCGACCAATACACAAAGGGTGGCCACACTGGGGGCCATCTTGCAATTGTCACAGCATTAAATCATAAAATGGTGAAACTGTTCAGCAGGTTAGGCAGCATCTGTGGAGAAAGGGAGCGAGGGAATGTGGAAGAGGAGGAAAGGGGGAGAGATAGAGAGGGACCTAACAGTTCAATTTGTCTGAAGAAGGGTCTCTACTCGAAACGTCACCCATTCCATCTCTCCAGAGATGCTGCCTGTCCCGCTGAGTTACTCCAGCTTTTTATGTCTATCTTCGGTTTAAACTAGCATCTGCAGTTCCTTCCTACTCAGTTCAAATTGTCAACCTTTCATCAGCATGGGCAAATAGTTCTCAATGGATTCATTCAAGTTGTCCACGTACTCATCAGTAGATTCACCACAGTCTTGGTTGCACAAGCTAAAGGTGTTTAGGATTTTGGACTTGGAATTCATCTGTGATAATCTGTTTCAGGATATAGTTATAGAGTTGTTACGCACGGAAATAGGTCCTTCGCTCAAACTCGTCCCTGTCGATCAAGATGCATGATCGAAGTTGGTTCCATTCGCCCGTGTTTGGCCCATATGCCTCTAAACCTTTCCTATTTGTGTATCTGTCCAAATGCCTTTTCAGTATTGTTATCGTGCCTCAACTACCCCCTCTGGGAGCTTTTCCCATATACCCACCACCTTCTGTGTGGAAAAAGTTGTCCTTCAGCTTCCTATTAAATGTTTCCCCTCTTGCCTTAAATGTATGCTCCCCGCCCCCTCTCTTCCCTGTGCCCACCTGACTCACACCCATTTCTCCGCTTCCTTTACCCCAACCATCCATATTCCTTCCTCTGGCTTCACAATTTGTGCCTCTTCTATCCTTATCTCACACCTTTTGTTTTTTTTCAATTCTGGCCTTTGTACAACCATTTGTCTATCAAGCCCCTTCTCCCCCACATGTATCCACCTATCACTCACCAGGCCTCCTCCCTGACCCTCTCCTCTTCCAAAGTTCACTCCCACTACCACAATCAGTCTGAAGAAGAGTCCCGACACAAAAGGTCGCCTATCCATGTTCTCAGATGCTGCCTGATCCGCTGAGTAACTCCAGCACTTTGTGTCTACATTTTTATCTTCTACAGTCACCTGAAGCATTAATATATAAAATTATCTTTCAAGATAGTTTTTATGAAATGGCAGTTTAAGGAAAACATACTCCGAGTAATATTTAAAATCACAACATAACTCAGAATATCACAGGCTCAGTGTTTGCTGTATAACACTTCACGTTAGTGAATAATGAGGTGTTGAACTGACCTGTTTCAATGCACAATTGACAAATTGCCATTTCCAGAGGATAACAATAGTACCATTAGTCCACAAAGGGCATTGTATTCATGCCAGCAACTCAATGGGTAAGACGGAAATAACCATTATTAAAATGTACTTACAAAGCAAATTCCCACTGAATGGAACCAGGGCTTGGATTGAAGAACAATAATACTTTCAGACAAACCTATGCAGTGAAAACAAAACCCATGCTAAGCAGACAGTTCCTGTTGTGCAAAGTGCTGGAGGAACTCAGCGGGTCAGGCAGCATTTCTGGAGAACATGGATAGCTGATGTTTCGGGTCGGGACCCTTCATCAGACCCAAAGAGAAGTGGATAGAAATGAGGAACTGCAGGTGCAGGTCTACATAAAAGGACACAAAGTGCTGGTGTAACTCAGCGGCTCAGGCAGTATCGTAGGACGTATACTCTGAAGCAGGTTGGTGGCTGTATGGAACAAGCTGCCAGAAGAAGTAATTAAGGCAGGCACTATAACAACATTTAAAAGGCATTAGGACATGTAGATAGATACAAAATGGTTAGAGAAATTAGGACCAAACGCAGGCAGGCGGGACTAGTGTAGATGGGGTGTCTTGGGTGACATGGGCAGATTAGATCAAATGGCCTGTTTTCATGCTGTAAGACCCAATCACTATGACTTTATCTAGAGGGCATAGCTTTGTTGAAAGGGGCAAAGTTGAAAAGAGATGTCATACGGTCATAAGGGATAGGAGTAGAATTAGGCCATTTAACCCATCAAGTCTACTCTGCCATTCAATCATGGCTGATACAGTATCTCTCCCTCCTAACCCCATTCTCCTGCCTTCTCCCCATAACCTCTGACACCTGTACTGATCAAGAATCTATCAAACTCTGCCTTAAGAATATCCTAGGACTTGGCCTCCACAGGCGTCAGTGGCGAAGAATTCCACAGATTTGCCACCCTCTGACTAAAGACTGTGTGGGACAAGTTTTTAACACAGAGGGTGGTGAGTATCTGGAACACACTGCCATGGATGATGGAGGAGGCAGATACGAGGGCTTTGGATGGGACATGGATATGCAAGGAATGTAGGGGTATGGGATATGTGCAGGCAGATGAGTTGGCCTTAGAATCATGCACAGGCATTGTGGGGCGAAGGGTCTGGTCCTGTGCTGTGTTGTTCTATGGTCTATGGTCGATAATAAACACTTTGTGCTCTGTTCAATGTAGGACAGAAGTGGGCATTAAAAATCTCGCTTGCAGGCACATTCTTTAAATTGGGGCTGGCAGGAGTGAACCATAAAATGGTCCCAGGTGTAAGTACGGAAAAGTAATGCAACCTTTCTGGTGTCTGCCAACACCACTTGTTACAGAGGAGCAGATGAAAAGAAAGCTTACTTCAGTCCAGATTTCAATTATTAAAACAAACAGATGGTCACCTCTTAAACTGTTACGCAGGGGCCTTTACAGCAGTAACTTGACTTACAGAAGGAATTCTCCGGTTTGGGACAGTTGCTTTCACTATTTCTGTCTTTCTGTAACCATCGAGTTCCAAGTTGAATGAGTGGTTGTCATGTATGACACTGATTCATCTTCATGCTTCTCTAATCCATCGTCAAAATATCAAGTCGTGCAGGAACTCAGCGAGTCAGGCAGCATCTGTGGAGGGACCTGGAGCGTGGATGATCAGCCATGATCACAGTGAATGGCGGTCCTGGCTCGAAGGGCCGAATGGCCTACTCCTGTGTCTATTGTCTATTGTCTATTCCCTTCATAGATACTGTGTGTGGGAAGGAACTGCAGATGCTAGTTTAAACCGAAGATAGACACAAAAAGCTGGAGTAACTCAGCAGGACAGGCAGCATCTGTGGAGTGAAGGAATGGGTGACATTTTGGGTCGGGGTCCAGTCTGAAGAAAGGTCTCGACCCGAAACGTCACCCATTCATTCTCTCTACAGAAGCTGCCTGTCCCGCTGAGTGTCTATTCCATTTTGTGTCTATCTTCCCTTCATAGATCCTGCCTGACCCGCTGAGTTTAAAAATAAACCATTTATTGAAAATCTGCGCTTTAATAGAAATCCTTGGCACCTATTCCTTTTCTCCAGGAATGCTGCCTGACCCTCGGACTATCTTTGATCGGACTTTACTGGCTTTATCTTGCACTAAACGTTATTCCCTAATCCTCCATCTGAAAACACTCTCAATGGCTGCATTGTAATCCTCTATTTTGTTTCTGCTGACTGGATAGCATGCAAAGAAAGTTTTTCACTGTAACTTGGTACACGTGACAATAAACGACACTGAACTGAACTGAGTTACTCCAGCATTGTGTCTATCTTGCCTGTCTTTGACCTCCATCGTGGTCTCGGTGCAAGGCACAGCACACATACAGTCATAGACGCTATGGGGACCTTCAATGCTGTCTATGCAGACCCGAAGTGGCATCTGTCCATTCCCCCCACACATACTGCCTGACACACTGAGTTCTTCCAGCACTTTGTGTTTTGTTCCAGATTCCAGCATCTGCAGTTCCTTGTGTCGCTATATCCCATGGTCTTAGTCACAATTTACAATTTCATCCAAGGCAAGAACAGGTGTAAGAAGCTGCTTTTTCTACATTGACAGAAACATCAGGCTTTGAAATTCCATTAAATTCAGAGGTGTTGCAAGGAGGAGAAAGTGACAACAAACTGGTTACAGATTGCAGGCTGACACAGTGTATTAAGTTGTTCAGCATGAAGGGCTCAATAGGAAATGTACACTGGAGGCAAATAATGCTCTGAGCTGTGATATGGTGTGTTCCAAACAGAATGATTCGATGATGAACCTACTCATTACACCATCAGAACATGCAGATTGGTATATTAACTATTATCATTGGGGTAACTCAGCCAGTCAGGCAGCATCTCAGGAGAACATGGATAAGTGACGTTTCCAGTCGGGGCCTTCTGAAAGATCCTCATAGAGTTATAGAGAGTCACAGAGTGATACAGTGTGGAAGTAGGCCCTTCGACCCAACTTGCCCACACCGACCAACAATGTCCCAGCTACACTAATCCCACCTCCCACATTTGGTCCATATCCTTCCAAACCTGTCCTATCCATGTACCTGTCTAACTGTTTCTTAAAGGTTGAGATCATCCCAGCTTCAACTACCTCCTTTTGGCAACTTGTTCCATACACCCACCACCCTTTGTGTGAAAATGTTACCCCTCATATTCCTATTAAATATTTCCCCTTCACCTTAAACCTCCTATGTCCTCTAGTCCTTAATTCACCTACTCTGCAAAAGAGACTCTGTGCCTTTACCCAATCTAGTCATCACATGATTTTATACACCTTTATAAGATCACCCCTCATCCTCCTGTGCTCCAAGGAATAGTCCCAGCCTACTCAACCTCTCCCTATAGCTCACACCCTCTAACCCTGGCAACATCCCCGTCCTGGCCCGAAACATCACCTATTCTTGTTCTCTGGCCTTCTTCCCTGGCCTGCTGAACTAATCTAGCACTTTGTGTCTTATTTTGTAAACCAGTATCAGTGTAAATAGCTCGTTCTAAGCTTCCCCCCGGTCTAATTTCAGTCAAAAATCACTGAGTCAACCACTTGTGCATCTAAACTTTCTTTTGACAAAACACAATCACAGTTCCACTACTGTACCTAATCACCACGGGTTTGATCCTCATATCTGCCTGATCAAGCCCTCTTGGCCTCGCTCAAACAGAGACACTCCAGAAGGTCACGCAGTCCCAAGCGCTCTCCCAGAAGATCGATGCAGGACCCCGTGGTCATGGACCTTTATAGGTCCCTGGACCTCGAGGGGCCGAACCACACGGGGTGGTCTCTTTACAGTCCAATAACAAATATCGATTAACCCCATACATGACCGACATTTCCCTAACCCAATAATACAGTGGCTAATACACTGTATTCAAACCGTGTTCCTCAGAGGAAACGGACATCGCAACATGTGCCCTGATATGCATGAAAACCAGACAAGGCTCAATACTTAATCCAATCAACATCCAGCAGAGTAAAGCTTTGCAACACTATTTACAATGTGTATGCCTAGTTTGCATTGATCCAATCCATTCTATGCATTTTGCACCTAATTGTCAGGGTCTGCAGATGTTCCCAGTCTCTTCCTGCAGCTCTGACCTAGGCTCTAGACAAACCAGCACCATTCTGCAGCTTGTCCCATTTCTACAGAAAGCACTTTTAAATTGACCAAATAGTCTAGCAGCTCAGAAGCCTTTACTCAATTTTAGTGTCCTAGCCTCTCCAATTTGGCCAGGATTACCATTCCTTCTTTTTATCATATATGATAAACCATCATTTATGATAACCAAGTAGTCAGATAATCAGATAACCAGATATGCATATGTGTGTCTATTACATTCTCCATCTATCAACAACACAAGATGATGATGTTTCTTCCCAGAATCTTGTCAAGCTTCCCGAGATTTCGTGGGCGTAGCTTCACAATTTACGTCTGATGAGACTTCACCTCCCGAGCTTTCATGGGCGCGAATTCACTACATCAGTCTTGTTGCCCATTCTTCCATCCCTTTCCACAGTCGAATCTAAAACATATAATTCCTGAATAACTTGGGACAAAGCAAATTACCACTCATGTACTAATATTTTCCCATACATTCACTGTAATTCTGCCTTTTTTCATTTCACTATTCTGCTCTATTATATTCTGCTCTATCACTGTATTCCTATTACAATTCTGTTCTTTAATATACTCTTTACTATCTTAGGATCAACACTAATCAGCCCTCTCCATATTCACATGGTTATAGTATGTATATCCGATGATAGAAACATAGAAACATAGAAAATAGGTGCAGGAGGAGGCTATTCGGCCCTTCGAGCCAACACCGCCATTCATTGGGATCATGGCTGATCTTCCCCAATCAATAACCCGTGCCTGCCTTCTCCTCATATCCCTTGACTTCACTAGCCCCTAGAGCTCTATCCAACTCTCTCTTAAATCCATCCAGTGATTTGGCCTCCACTGCCCTCTGTGGCAGCGAATTCCATAAATTCACAACTCTCTGGGTAAAAAAGTTTTAAATGACCTCCCTCAGTCTTAAATGACCTCCCCTTTATTCTAAGACTAAAGGGGCCCCCCTATTCTGTGGCCCCTGGTTCTGGACTCGCCCAACATTGCGAACATTTTTCCTGCATCTAGCTTGTCCAGTCCTTTTATAATTTTATATGTTTCTCATATGATGGTTTCTCATATACATTTAATCTGGGTTCAGTCCAGATTTCCCTACAGGCGTTACTCTTGTTTAAAGCAAACCATGATAAATGTTCCAATTTAACCAAATTCAGTCTCAGCCTTCAATTTACTATTTCACATTTCAGTGTCCATCTCATCCTTCTCATTCCACAGCATTGTGGTCGACAACACAAATCCATTCCAAATCCTGTGGAATTCCCAGTTGTTCAAATTTAAACAATCAATTTCCATATGTTGTCTATTCTATCATAAATCCAATTAAGAATGCCAATTCTAGGGACAATTTCTTTCCACCTTGATAATAGAAGCTGCTTTACCATCAAGGGTTAAACAATTTAGATCCACCAGTCAAATACATGGACTCTGCTATCTCAACACCCATTCAAGTTTCTCCTTCTAATTCAATAGACTTCTCCTCCAGAATTCTTCCTTCGAATGTTGACTCGGCTCTCAGTCCATATGGGTTCTCTCCTATACTAGTTTCCTAACTACTGAGTAATTTGTAGTCTGGTCTCTTAAAGGGAAGTCCTGCTGTTCATGGTTCCTTTTCTGACCATTTCCAATTCCAACTCTCATGTTCCCTGAATAATGTCCATGTTACCAGATCTTCCCAAGTTCCATCCTTCCTGATGTTCTCTGAATAATCATCCCCATCTTTGGCTGCCTGTCTGGGGATGAGACAATAACAATATCAATTAATAATCAAACTCCAAATATCCCAAAGCCAAATCTCACAACAAGTTCCAAATCTCAAAATGCTAAAGTCCCTCCAATTCATTACCGTACAATTTAGAGACCAAATTCAAAATTTTATAAATCTGTACCTAATAATCATAATTTAGACGCAAAGTAAGTGTTTTACCCCAAACCACAGTTTTTAATTCAAATTTATGTCTTCAAAGTGGAGCTTGCTCCAATAGTCATCATAGGTTGTCAGTGTTGTTTCTCTAGGAAAGATTAAATAGTGTTACTTTCCTTCCTTCACTGGTGTCAAAAGCTAGATGATGTTAAAGTTGGGCACCAGGGTAGGTCTTCTTCTTCTTCTCTGATGTCAGTTCCAACAGAGGAGCAGCTTTCTTTATCGGTTGGCCTGCCCAGATTTGTCTTAAAGCGACAGGACAGTATCAATTCCTCCTGCTTATTGGTTCCTGTTTCTGGGGAGCTACATTACCTGAGCTGTCTTCTGCCCGTTCTAAAGGGTTCTGTATATCCTTTAGCTCACTCCCCAGATAGTATGTTGTTGATTACACTGTTCTGCAGGCACAAACATAGTAACCAGTTAGTATATTAGCTCCATTCCCCACTCCCGAACCTCCTGCACATTAAATTTGTTTCTTCTCTCCCTAGTGCCATTTCAGTTCTCCTTAGTTCCCATTCCTTCTCACACCAGCTGCCATGTTTCCCTTTTCGTAGCCCTTTCTTCACTGAGGGTTCTCGATAATTAGATTCTTTGTGTCTGCTCCTAGGATTCGGAAGGGGGTGATGTTCTTTCTATTTTTTTTTGTTAATTTTGGGTCTTGTGAGGATGCCTTCAGATTTCATAGATGGTATTAACTGGCAGAGTTAGGGCTAACGGAAGCGGTTCGATTGCCAAAATGTCCCTGCCTCCTGATCTGCTGGCCAGTGTCCTTGTCCTCTACCCTCGGGGTCCCAAGTGTCCCGGTAACCTCTTGGGATCGATCCACTGGTTTCTGAAACCCCGTGGCCCTCTACCTTTTCCCCTTCCTTCTCGGTACTCCCTCACAGGACACGGTCGATGCCGATGTCCTAATTCCCTACAGTTGTAGCACTGATCAGGTCTGGCAGCTCTATACCCTCTCCAGCCAAACCGGGGAAAAGTCGGCTCTTGCAATGGCAGGTTTGAGATCCTCCTCCTCCTTATCTTGCTCCATAGTTATTTCCCATTTCTGCATGCTTAATACAGGTCTCAGAGCTGCCGTTGGACCAGGCTGCATTAAGGTGTGAATGTCTGTGTCCAGGAATCATTTACACATACTGCGGGACTCAATACCAAAGGTGGAGTAGGCAGCTTTATACAAACGAACTGCTGACGGAGAATCCATTCTATAACCGCATCGTCGAGAAATTGCTCCGACATAATAATATTATTAATGTCAGGATCAACCCCTCCGTATCCTCCTGCTGTCTCACCGTCAGAAAAGCTACTCATTCTGTCTCTGTACTTCAGGACGGATTCCTTCACTTTCCCACTACTGGAGTTTCTAATTAACTTTGGTACCCACTTCGGCGGAACCTTCCTTCCAGCTCCTTGATCTCTCATACCATCCCCCACTGGTGGAGCAATCATAGATGGTGACTTCCCGATTTTTTCACTTTAGATTTGAATTTAGTGGGAGGAGTGGGAGATGCCGCTAACTCCTCCTGAGTGCCCTGCTCGCAAGCTGCGCATGGTGTCTCTGAACTGAGAACATGAGAGTGCTATGACGAATGCTGTGACTCCATTCCGAAAAATTCTCCCCACCCTGGCATATAGTGAGCCTCTCTCCCTTCGATCTCTGCAGATACTGCTGCACTCTTACCAAATTTAATACGTTTAATTTTAGTCGCCTCCTCCCCTTTAAGAGCCATCTCAGTAGTTTCCCTTTTATAAGATGGTATTCTCTCCTGCTCCTGCTGTTGGCTTCCACTATCTTCCTTTCCCTGTTCCGGAATGTCTCGAGATGGACCAGTTCTCTCGTGTTCCCCTATAATCCCTAATTTTCACGCTGGCTTTCTTAGAGTAGATAACAGAACGATCTCTTTATTATTTTTCCTCCTAGTGAAGAACATTCTCTATATTCCAATTAGCTAATTCACTTCTTCACCACTTCCATATCGTTTAACAATTGTTTCTACATAGTTTATTCTTATTACAGATTTTAGTCTACCCAGCGGCCAAAGTTCGCTTCTCAAAACTCCATTTAATTCTCCACATCTGCTTTATGTGGAAGCTTCTCACAAATTATTCTTATCGGGCTTCAGGGTCTATATGATAAGTCCTTCTCTGAGACATTCCCCATTTTTCTGCACGATAGTCACAATACAAAATAAAATTCCAGACACTCACACCTATTCAAGCTCACTCCTTCCTTTCAGACTCAAAAGTCAATGGAGCCGCTCCCACCCAATGGCCAATCATCTCTCAGAATCACACCCATTCACACAATTGTTCCTTTCCAACCATTACTCAATCACCCACTCATTCGCTCCTATTCAATTATTCAAATCAATCACTCGTATTCAATCGCTCTCCCAGCTTTCTTATCAGTTAGATCACAATCACTTCATTCAACTCTAAACTTTCAATCAAAGGATCTCTGGTTTCTCAACCCAAGACCCTACTCTTAATTACAGTCTCTTCCAAGCAGTAATCTCTCCCACTCAATCCACTTTAAATTCACACAGACAAATAAATCCGAACCACGTGAATAAATCTATAATCAGAAAAGAAAGTATTGCCCCGATTACAAGTTACCCCAGACACACCCCAATATCAATTACAAGCATCCAATAGATCACGCTCTAATTAATCCTCCTCGTGGTGTGCTCGTTCGAGGAACGACTCCTGCCCCGACACAGTGATCGAAAGAGTACAAACCCAGATTGAACCACCACGAATCGGATTCTCACAATACTACAATCTAAACAATTACAAATATTTAATTCAAACAGCAATTATCTAAATCCTTAAAAATCCTTTAATACTCACACAAGCAGCATTACAAATAGTGGTCTGCGAACTTAACACACTCTAAATCTTAACTTTCTAAATCTTAATACACTCTAAATCTATTTACGTACAGAAAATATTTACACAATTCGGATCCGATAACAATACAAAAAAGACGATACAAAATCTTTACAAATTACAAAAATGATTTAACGCACTAGCGCACAGTTTAGAAACACACAATCTCAATGCCGCGTCACGCTGTTATCAATCAGTGAACCTCTTCCTCCGATACCGAATATTTTCCCCTTCCTAGGTTACTCTTTGCTGAGGGGTATTACTCTTTAAATGACTACTTTTCCTCCTGAATGTTACTATCCTCACGCTAAGACAGGACTTCTATAGGGGACCTCTATCCCTCCTCTTTAAGTTCTACAGAATTAGGGGTATCTTTCGCATCCGGGTAGCTTTCACCAAGTAAACCAGGTTCCCGTCTCTCAGTTACTCTTCGCTATCAGGTACTAATCAACAATCGATCAGAGGGTTACTATTCACTGTTGATCACCCGTGATTCGGAATCGATCTCAAACATGCACAAACTCAGAAGTTCTATCAACACAGAATTCGAATTCTACCATACGGGCAGAACTTCAATGTCAAATTCTGTATTTGGAAATTTGATTTTGCAAATCTAGACGTTCTCGGACTCCTAATTTTGGTGCGTAACACTCTATATACGCGGGCTCTCGAATTCAAACTAAATTGCCCAATGAAATCTCGAATGGCCTAGAGTATTCCCAGCCAATCTATACTCTAGCCAGCGAGCCCAGTGCCTTTATGAGATTCCTCGTCCATCACTCCAGGGAGGGACTCGGATATCTTCACGCAGCCACCCTCTCTGCTGGGCACCGGGGGGGGGGGTTCAGCGCCGAGCCTCTTTGCACTGGCAGTCGATGCTGATTTTCAGAATGCACCTTTCCAATCAGCGTTTCTGGCAAAGATAGATCAATACGTAGACCAGATCTGTGTTTCAATACCCCGCCAATTGGATACCAAATCTGGTCAGTGGGCCACCCCTCGCTCAATGAAGCTCGTCAGGCTTTTGTTAAAGCAGCTGCTGTCTGCCAACTACGATCGAGTTTTCGGCCACTCCATGCCCTGTTTTATGGGCCTCTAACCCAAAGGAATGCTAACCATCTCCCCCCCCCCTGTGCTTGCCAGACTCTGTTCTAATGATCTCGATTGGGCCCTTTCCCAAGCCCGCGAATAATCGATCACCTCCGACTAGCGATGTGCCAAAAACCAATGCGAAAACTGCACAGTGGGCTCGATTTCTGCACTCGCGATCGAAACAGCTCAACACCCTTGATCACAAACTTGTGTTTGGGGGTCCGTTGAGATCCCGGAGGAGCCCCCAAGTAAATTGCTTGTTCTAAGCTTCCCCCAGTCTAGTTTCAGTCAAACATCACTGAGTCAAGCACTTGCACATCTCAAACTTTATTTTGACAAAACACAATTACAGTTCCCACTACTGTACATAACCACCGCGGGTTCGATCCTCGTATCTGCCTGATCAAGCCTTCTTGGCCTTGCTCAGAGACACTCCAGAAGGTCACACAGTCCTAAGCGCTCTCCCAGAAGATTGACACAGGACCTCGTGGAAGCGGACTTTTATAGGTCGCCGGACCTTGAGGGCCGAACCATATGGGGTGGTCTCTTTATAGTCCAATTACAGATATCGATTAACCCCATACATATCAGACATTTCCATAACCCAATAATACAGTGGCTAATACATTGTATTCACACAGTATTTCTCAGAGGAAACAAATATCGCACCATGTGCCCTGATGTGCAAGAAAACCAAACAAGGCTCAATACTTAATCCAATCAACATCCAGCAAAGTAAAGCTTTGCAACATTATTCACAATGTCTATGTCTGGTTTGCATTCATCCAATCCGTTCTATGCATTTTGCACCTAATTGTTAGGATCTGCAGATGTTCCCATCTCTTCCTGCAGCTCTGATCTAGGCTCTGGACAAACTGGCACCACTCTGCAGCTTGTCCCATTTTTACAGAAAGCACTTTGAAATTGACCAAATGGCCTTAGCAGCCCCAAAGCCTTTACTCAATTTTAGTGTCCTAGCCTCTCCAATTTGGCCAGGGTTAACATTAGCAGTTCCTTGTTTCGACATTATAATTACATTAATACATGGTGTTAAATCATAGGTTGGAGTTGCATTACAGTGCTGGCGACTTTAGGCATTTGTTTCTTACATCTTAACTTATTATCCAACTTAACATCTTAACATTCCAACAACTAACAGGCTCTTGATACTGCCCGAGGAAGTAGTTCGGAAAGGTATACAAAAAACGTTTAAAAGATGTATGGTCAGAAACATGATAGGAAACGTTTCGAAGGACATCGGCAGTTCTATAGGGCTCTGGTGAGACCACATCTGGAGTATTGTGTACAGTTTTGGTCTCCTAATTTGAGGAAGGACATCCTTGTGATTGAGGCAGTGCAGCGTAGGTTCACGAGATTGATCCCTGGGATGGCGGGACCGTCATATGAGGAAAGATTGAAAAGACTAGGCTTGTATTCACTGGAGTTTAGAAGGATGAGGGGGGATCGTATAGAAACATATAAAATTATAAAAGGACTGGACAAGCTAGATGCAGGAAAAATGTTCCCAATGTTGGGTGAGTCCAGAACCAGGTGCCACAATCTTAGAATAAAGGGAGGTCATTTAAGACTGAGGTGAGAAAAAACCTTTTTACCCAGAGGGTTGTGAATTTATGGAATTCGCTGCTACAGAGGGCAGTGGAGGCCAAATCACTGGATGGATTTAAGAGAGAGTTGAATAGAGCTCTAGGGGCTAGTAGAGTCAAAGGATATGGGGAGAAGGCAGGCACGGGTTATTGATAGCGGACGATCAGCCATGATCACAATGAATGGTGGTGCTGGCTCAAAGGGCTGAATGGCCTCCTCCTGCACCTATTTTCTATGTTTCTATGTTTCTAAATGTAGGCAAATGGAACTAGCTTAGATGGGATATCTTGGTCAGCATGGAAGAACTGGGCTGAAGAGCCTGTTTCTATGCTGTGACTATGAGTGCAGCACAGTGGCTCACCCACTCCGAGTTGCTGACTTACAGCACCAGATCCTGACGTCAGGTGTTGTCTTCACAGAGTTTGTACATTCTCCCTGTGACCGCGTGGGTTTTCTCCAGGTGCTCTGGTTTCCTCCCACATCCTAAAGACGTGCGGGTTTGTAGGTAAATTGGCTTCTCTAAACTCCCCCCTAGTATGTAGGGAGCAAAGGCGAGATAATATTGAACTGGTGAATGGGTGGTCATTGGTCAGCGCGGACTTGGTGGGCCGAAGGGCCTTTTTCCGTGCTGTATCTCAAAACTAAACTACCTGATTACAAATCCACCCCTGCATAATATCTAACGAAGAATAGTGCCAAGGGACGATAAATGGGAGAGATTTGCTGAAAGGCCGACTGGAAAAGATTACTGACCTTAAACAAGAACGACAAACTTGAAACATCATTTGATCCACGGGCACCTATTAAGGTCTGACCGCATTTTGAAACACTTCCTGAAGATTAGTCGGGTGTAATTGTGAATGATTGGGAATGGATGTCGGAGCAGACATCTGACCACTGTGCTACTGTCTAGGTTCTGTAGCTTTCAATCTTGTCTCCTCTTTAACCGGCTAATGAGAGATCAGGTTGTAGAGCCAGGAATAAATTGATGGCCACAGTTCCAAGGAGGACCCGAGAGTCCCATCTGTGATTGTTGTACCTGGGCCAGAGGACGTTTACAGATCACATTGCAAATTGGTGCTCATGCATAGTGCTCTGTGTCGTTGCTGAGTCCTTTGTACAAGGTAAAGACTGGCGTATAATAACCTCAGGCACCAGGGACTGCAGATGTGGGAATCAATAGCAAAACACAAAGTGCTGGAGGAAGTTTGCGGGCCAGGCAGCATCTGTGGAGGTGGTGTTTTGTGTTGAGTTTGAGTTTAGTTTATTGTCACGTGTACCGAGGTACAGTGAAAAGCTTTTGTTGCGTGCTAACCAGTCAGCGGAAAGACAATACCGGGTTACAATAGAGCCATCCACAGTGTACAGATACAGGATAAATGGAATATGCTGAAGAACAATCAGTGTAAGATAAAGTCCAGCAAAGTCCGATCAAAGTTAGTTGGAGGGTCTCCAACGAGGTAGATAGTAGATCAGGACTGCTCTCTAGTTGGTGATAGGATGGTTCAGTTGCCTGATAACAGCTGGAAAGAAACTGTCCTTGAATCTGGAGGTGTGCGTTTTCACACTTCTATATCTTTTGCCTGATGGGAGAGGGGAGAAGAGGGAGTGGCCAGTGTGCAGCACGTCCATGATTATGCTGCTGGCCTTGCCGAGGCAGCGTGAAGTGTAAATGGAGCCTGTAGTTGACCTGTGTGATGGTCTGGGCTGCAATTCCTTGGGGTCTTGGATGGAGCTGTGTCCAAGCCATGCTGTGATGCATCCTGATAAGATGCTTTCTCAGGCAGTCCCGATTAGGACCATTCAATCCCATACAGCATTGGGTCAATGACTCTATGGGTGGGCTGTACTGTACACTTATACCTGAATAGACGTCATAGACAGGCAACCGCTATTAAGCCATTTATTTATTTCAATGAACAGTTCATTTTTAAACTCAGTGATACAGGCAGCATCTGTGAAGAGAATGGACAGGTAACGTTTCAGGTCGGGAAACAAATCCTGTCCATTCCCTCCACAGATGCTGCCTGAGCTGCTGAGATCTTCCAACACTGTGTGTTTGGCATAGTGGATGATAACTAGTGAGTTACTGACCATTTCCCTACCCTGACACTCCAGCTGAGGCTGCCACTCCACATCCACTTGCTCACTCTACTGGTTGCAGTTCCACCATGTTGTAAGTAGGCACAGCACAGTGGCATAGCTGGTTTAGCCACTGCCTCACAGCGTCAGAGACATGAGTTCGATCCTGACCTCAGGTGCTGTCTGCTTGTGGAGCTTGTACATTTTCCCTGTGACCGCTTGGGTCAGGGATGGGGAACCTGTGTGGACTTAAGGCCAGCTAGGCCATTAAGTGCGGCCTTTTGAATGAATCCAAATGTTGTAATAAAAGATGTCACAAAATGGAGAATCTCTGTATTTGCAAAGCCTGCTTGGGCTCTTTCTGTGAAAGTTGCAAGTTGCGAGTCACAGCTCCGGACCCTAGATGGAAGTTGAGGATAAGGTGAGGTCCAGATGTCCTTCCTTTTGTTAATATGTATGAGAGTTTTGCAGAAGAGCTGAGCAGGTTTGCAAATGCATGATTAGGATGAAATAGCCCTCAACGTAATAGAACAACTTCACGCAATACTCCAGAAGGAAAATATATATTATTCAATGGCTTTGGATGAATCAACTGATACTACTGACTCACCGCAGGTTTTATACTTCATTTGGGCCATAACAGAAGATTTTCTTTGCTACGAAGAGTTACTCCCTTTGGGCACTCTTCAGGGTAGAACACGAGGAGTAGATTTCTTCAACAACTTTCAAGATAAATGTCGCGAAGTTGGACTGGATTTGTTTAATTTAGTGAGTGTAGACGGTGCACCTTCCATGACAGCAAAAGGTGAAGGGTTTATTGCACAGATAAAAAAGGTATTATCAGATCCAGATGCTCTCATTTCTTTTCATTGTAACTTACATCAGCAAAATCTCTGTGCTAAATCTATTATTTTAAGTGACACTTTGCAACAGGTTATAAGTATTGTTAACTATATTCGTGCAAATGCAACACGGCATCGACAGTTTTGTAATATGCTAAAGTTGGACGATGAGGCGTTCAGTGTGGATTTGCCGTATCATTGTAAAGTGCGTTGGCAATCGCAGGGACAGGTGTTAGCAACATGTTTATCTTTGCGGGAACAGATAGTTAAATTTCATGAAGAACAGAATCAGCAATGTGAATTATTGAAAGAAGATTTCTATACAAATACTGCATTTCTGTGTGATATCGTCAAAGCAAGATGACTTGAATGTTTCTTTGCAAGGTAAAGCTAAGTCTATGATTTGTGGCCAAAAAATCCAAGCATTTCGAAAAAAGCTATCTTTTTTCAAAACTCTTCTTCAAAATGAAATTTCGGACGCACATTTTCCCCAGTTAGCGAAGGTCATTGATGAGCAGGAGGATTCATGCGAATCATTTGAAGAATATGCAGCTGTTATAGACTTATTAATTAAAGAATACAATGAAAGGTTCACTGACTTTGAGAATCATGACATCACACTCAAATTAGCATTTCAACCTCACCTAGTTGATGTCTGCAAGGCGCCTAAAGAACTACAGATGGAATTGATTGAGCTCTCAGAAGATGACATTTTAAAGTCCTTATTTGACGCTGATAGATCTGATTGAAATATGAAAAAATGCAGTAGAATACCCACCTCTTCGGCAACATGCACAAAAAATGCTTTCTAACTTTTCAACCACTTATTGCTGCGAATCTACATTCTCCTACCCAACCCAAATCAAGACACCTTTAAGGTCACAAATGACGGATACCCGTCTAGAAGATCAGCTGCAACTCCATACCTCCATGTTGCAACCAAATATTAAAATGCTTTCCCACAAAAAGTAGTCACAACAAAGTCATTAAAAGGTTACTTAGCTTTAGAATTAACAAAATGTTTTCATTTTCTAGAAGTTAGCAGTTAGATTTTTACACAATAATGAACATTTTGAAGTGTATCTAATTGAAGTTTCTTGAATGCGGCCTCGTTAGATTACAGCTAACTTAATGCAGCATCCCAACGTGAAAAGGTTGCCCAGCCCTGGCTTGGATTTTCTCCCATGCTCCGGTTTCCTCGCACATCCCAAAGACGTGCAGGTTTGTTTAGTTTAGTTTAGTTTATGGTCACATATACCGAGGTTCAGTGAAAAGCTCTTGCTGCGTGCAATCCAGTCAGCGGAAAGACAATACATGATTACAAACAAGCCATTTACCATTTGTAAGTGAACAGGCTTCCGTAAATTGCCCCTAGTGTGTAGGGAGTGGATGAGACAGTGGGATAACGTAGAACTAGTGTGGACGGGTGATCGCTGGTCGGCGTGGACTTGGTGGGCTGCTGGGCCTGTTTCCATGCTGTATATCTAAACTTAACATTCATTTAAGGCATTCATTCCTGTGAAAGGCCTGTTTCCACGCAGTATCTTTCAGTCAATCAATCAATCAATCTGATAAGTATACGGAACAGTGACTGTTGCTGAGATATCGTAGCGATGCTGTTTAAACTTTAGACTTTAGAGATACAGCATGGAAACAGGCCCTTTGGCCCACCGAGTCCATGCAGACCAGCGCTCCTTATACACTAACACTATCCTACACCTTGGGAACAATTTACAATTTTAGAGAAGCCAATTAATCTACAAACCTATACGTCATTGGAGTGTGGGAGGAAACCGGAGCCCCCGGAGAAAACCCACGCGGTCACAGGGAGAACGTACAAACTCTGTACAGACAGCACCCATAGTCAGGATTGAACCCGGGTC
Organism: Raja brachyura; assembly: GCA_963514005.1. Next base: position 49,950,222 of record OY740798.1, on the reverse strand, counting down.
TCCGGCACTGCAGAGTCATAGAGTGATACAGTGTGGAAACAGGCCCTTCAGCCCTACTTGCCCACACCGGCCAACAATGTCCCAGCTACATTAGTCCCAACTGCCCATGTCTGGTCCATATCCCTCCAAACCTGTCCTATCCATGTACCTGTCTGACTGGTTCTTAATAGGCACCAACTCTACCTTGCGCCACTGTTTGTTGTGACAGTGCATGAGAGTTGAGCGTGTTGCCATCACTACAAAGTTAAACATACTTCTCCTGCTTCCCCCCGGCCACGTGGTGACACTAATTGTGCGTAGTGGCGCTTGTTCGTCGACAGAAGCAGCACATGTCTGAGGATGATATGCATCTTTTTTCCCTTCTTCCGAGCACACACTGAACAGTAAATGTCACCCTTGACTCATCTCCTCATCCCGGCTCCAGTTGCCGTGGTGAAGATGAAAGCGCTGCCAGCGTTTCACCCTCATGTTCTGTGGGGTCGCTCTCTTTCCATTTGACATGTCACGGTGATCACATCGAAGCTCAAGACTTCTGCTCCTCACAGTGCATGGGGATCACAGTGCTGCCACGGCTGCCTGCAATATTGCTTTGATAGAGCTCGTTGCTTTGTGAGGAGCTGTAAACTGTTGCACAAGAGGTGACAAAGTGAGGCTGATGCAGCAGAGAGGGAGAATGGCCATTGCTGATATTCAGCCACATTTATCAAGGTTTTGAAAGGGTGTATTTTCAACCTTTATACGTATGCTTGTGCTCGTTGTTTTTACATGGTTCAATGGTACTTTATGGTCACACATATCTAGGCATGGTAGATGCACAGAGTCCGTTACCCAGTGTGTAGGAAGGAACTGCAGATGTTGATTTAAACCGAAGATAGACACAAAAAGCTGGAGGAACTCAGCGGGTCAGGCAGCATCTCAGGAGAGAAGGAATATGTGACATTTTTGGTCGAGACCCTTCTTCAGAGTGGAAGTCAGGGGAAAGGGGAACTCAAGATATACGCAGTGATCTGCGGAGGTATAGAACAAATGGATGAAAGATATGCAAAACAGTAGGATGTTGCAGAACCCTCATCGGAGCGAGGGGGAGAACTTCTTCAAGGTAGGCCTACCTTGTCATAGCACTTGCCTCATCTACCTCCTCTGGCAGCTGGTTCCATATACCTGCTACCCTCTCTGTGAAAACATTGCCCCTCAGGTTTGTATTGAACTTTGCCTGTCTAACCTTACACCTATTTTGTTTTTGATTTCCCTAACATGGGTAGAAGACTGTGCATTCACCCTATCGATCCCCTCATGATTTTATACAGCTCATTAAGATCGCCCCCAGCCTCTTGCATTCAAGGAATAAAGTCCCAGCCTAACCTACCTCTCACTGTAGCTCAGGCGCTGGAGATCGAGGGTGGGTTGGGAGAGCGTAGCCTCATTTGAGGGATGCCTTCGCATTGACCCATAGCATTTGCTGCCTTCATTCCACTGCTTTAGAAGGGCAGTCATCCATCTAATAAGAAACAAAAAAGGACTATCATGTGAGGATTTAATTCTTGGGGAAATGTTTCATGAACCACAATGGTACTTGTTGATAGATTGCGTGAGAATGATGCCAAATCGACCCGTTTTAATCAGGGCTATTAGGTTCCCAATTAATGAAGGAGATATAAATAATTGTATCAGAAATCCTCTGCGTTTCATTCATTACCCCATTTTGTGCACGGGAGACGTTGGATTACTAAAAGCATTTGATATTATTTAAAAGTAAAAAATGTGTTTGGTCTCATGGGCGTTTTTTTGCAAATGCGCAAACTAACTGATGCAAAACGCAAATCCAACCCGCTGTTATTAGGGTCTCTAATTTGTGAAATGGTCTAATTCTTGCGGTCGCACATTGGTCAGGGCGATGCTTTGAACACTGTGATCTTTCATGTTGAAGTCGGGCAGAGAGAGACTCTGAGCAGCAATTGTTCCTTGATTCCAGATGTATAGACCCAGGCTACCTACCAGTCCCCCCCCACCGAGATAAAGGTTGCAGAGTCACTTTATTTATGCAATATTGCATGTTTTTTTTTAATGGGGGGTGCGCACTAGCTATGCTAAGCATCCTTTGATCTTCTATCTCTAGTTTGCAGTATCTGAGTGCCACCACTGATATGTGCTGTCAAAAACAGACTGGGGCTGGGGAAAGTTCAACTTGACAAGAACAAGCTGTCCCCCCGGCTTGCGGTGAGACTTCCGAGCTGAGGGTCTGGTAGCCAGCAACGTGCTCATTATCACTTGGCCTGCAAGAGAAGATGGAAACACAGCAATGCCCAGGCCAGTCGTTTCTTGGCAGAAGGCATGTTAACTGTCTGAAGAAGGGTCTCGACCTGAAACGTCACCCATTCCTTCCCTCCAGAGATGTTGTCTGTCCCGCTGAGTTACTCCAGCATTTTGTGTCCATCTTCGGCTGAAGCCAGCATCTGCAGTTCCTTCCTACACATTAATTGTTTTCATTGCTGGGTGCTGATAGTGTGTGCTTCATGTCATCTTTTACCTAGCGCTCCCTTTTACATCTACTTTGTAGTGCTGCTATCAGCATTGACAATCTTCTGATCTACCTTTCTAAAGCTGTCAGACGCGGATAACTTCTTCTTTGAATAAGCTGCAAGCTGCATCAATAAGGCAGCAAATGTTCCGAACAATATCGCTCTTCTTCCCCGAATGAATGCATATTTTCCCAAAATTGAACAACCAATTATTATTTTTTTTTTATGAGGAGAATATAATCGTGGATTTTTTTTATTCTTTCTGTGTTGTGTACCACATTTTCTTTGGTCTCATGACTTAAAATTGCGTGACAAATCCAATTCTTAAGTGATAGGGAAATGAGACTTATTATACACAGACAAAAGATAAGCAAGGAGATTTAACAAGATTATCCTGCAAGCAAATGTCACAGTTAAATGGCAAAGTAAGTAAATACAGTGCCAAATGTGGTACTGAACCATAGTGACAATCTTTGACCCTTCGTCTGTGCCAATATCATTCGCAGGCACGGTGTGCTGATGACATTTAGATACACCTCTCCTCCATCTCTCATCAATCCCCCTCCGCCCCAGTCTCCTCTTTTCTGGTTATTGTTCGATGTCCACAACTGGACAAGTCATAACTTCCTCCAGTACAACTTGGGCAACTTACAACCCAGCGGTATTATGTCTCTAATTTCATGTACCTCCTACATTCCGTCACCCTCCTGTCAACACGCCCTCCGCCCTCCCCCATCCTGGTCATCCTACCAGTTCCACTGTTCACATCCTTGCATCCCACTCGTTAACACATCTTTCCCAGCCAACAATGGGCCATTGTGGGCTCCACCCTTTCAGTTGCCCGCCCTGCTTTGTTCTGGCCTTCTTTTGCCTCCAGTTTTGCCCCCTCTCCCCTCCCCGCCTCTGTCCTTCAGTCTGAAAGAGAGTTCCAACCCAAAAAGTCACCTATTCCTTGTCTCCAGAGATGCTGCCTGACCCATTGTGCTGCTCCAACATTTTGTGTCTATCTTCAGTGTAGACCAGCATCTGAGGTTCCTTGCTACACATTCAGGAAAACCAATGCTATTGCTTTGCCCCACTTTGCCAGTCCAGTCTCTTTAAGCCAATACCTTTCTTAATTAGTAAAGAACATTAGATGCTGTTTAATACACAAAAGGACACAGAGTGCTGGAATGACTCAGCAGGTCTGGCAACATCGCTGCAGAACATGGGTAGACAATGCCTCAGGTTACCACCCAGTGAGAAGAAGAATCTCAACCCAAAACTTCACCCATCCATGTCCACCAGAGAAGCTGCCTGACCCGCTGAGTTGCTCCAGCACTTTGTGACCTTTCTCAATTTGCTGCTTGTTGTGTCAGACTCAGTTTGTGAGTGCAGAAACAAGAACCTGCAGATGCTGGAATCCTGAGCAAAACACAAAATGGTGGAGGAACTCAACGGGCCAGACAGCATCTGTGGAGGGAATGGACAAACGTTTCAAGTTGAATCCCTTCTTCAGAGCAAGAAAGAGAAATTGGGTGGATGAAAAGCCAAGTTAAACAAGGAGGTAAAAAAATCTGAGAAGAATTAAGTTTTATCTTGGAAAGAGAAAGGAAACATTTTTCTGGAAGAAAAATCATCTTCACAGAGTGATTGCAACTCAATGATTCGTGAAGCGGTCAGATATAATCTAAAGCTCAAACGTAGAAAATCCAGGGGAAAACCTTCGACATGGAACACAGAACAGTGCATCACAACAACAGGCCCATCAACCCACAGTTTTTATGCCGTACGTGAAGCCAGGACAATCTCGCTGAGTTACTCCAGCTTTTGGTGTCTATCTCTTATGTACAGTAGCTGCACATGATCCAGTTCCCTCCATTCCCTGCATATAACCATATAACATATAACAATTACAGCACGGAAACAGGCCTTCTCGGCCCTTCCAGTCCGTGCCGACCATTTATTTTCCCCTAGTCCCATCTACCTGCACTCAGACCATACCCCTCCATTCCCTTCCCGTCCATATACCTATCCACTTTGCTTTTAAATGTTAAAATCGATCCTGCCTCCACCACTTCTGCTGGAAGATCATTCCACACAGCCACTACTCTCTGAGTAAAGAAGTTCCCCCTCATGTTACCCCTAAACTTCTGTCCCTTAATTCTCGTGTCATGCCCTCTTGTTTGAATCTTTCCTACCCTCAATGGGAAAAGCTTATCCACATCAACTCTGTCTATCCCTTTCATCATTTTAAAGACCTCAATCAAGTCCCCCCTTAACCTTCTGCGCTCCAAAGAATAAAGACCTAACTTGTGCCTATCCAAAAGCCTCTTCAACACCACTATCGTATCTGCTGCCACCACCCTCAGCAGCATGGTCCACGCACTCATCACCCTCTGTTGAAATAAAAAGTTCCCCCCCGCATCACCTTTACACTTTGTCCCTCTGACCTTAAAGCTATGCCCCCCTTGCTGGATTGTAAGTGGCTGCAGGGATGGAATATGATGCTCATGGTCTTGCACAGTATCAGGCACAGACTCTGTGGTAAAACACCAAGTGCTGGAGTAACACGGTGGGTCAGGCAGCATCTGTGGAGAACATGGATGGGTGACGTTTCAGGTCACTTCCCTTCTTCAGATTGATGGAGTGGAGTGGGGAGGGGGGTATGAGAAGCCTCGACAGGAATGGTGGGGACACGGCAGAACCTGGCAAGTTGTAGGTGGATACATGTGAGAGGGTGGGAGATGTGGAGTAAGTGACACAGACTGGGGGTGAAAGGAAGACAAGAGGTTGACAGATTAGGGGAGAGGAGGAGTGAAATGTAAAGCCAGAGGGGGGCATATTAGTTTAATTTAGAGATATTGCGCAGAAACAGGTACTTTGGCCCACCGAGGCCACACCAACCAGTGATCACCCTGTACATTAACACTGTCCTATACACTAGGGACAATTTATAATCTACAGAAGCCAAATTAATCCAACAAACCCGCATGTCTTTGGAATGTGGAAGGAAACCAGAGAATATCCATGCGGCCACAGGAAGAACATTCAAACTCTGTACCGACAGCACCCGTAGTCAGGATCGAACCTGCGTCTCTACTTTTATAAGGCAGCAACTCCACCGCTGTGCCACTGTGCTGCCGATATAGTTGGAAGGGAACTGAGGGAGGGGGAGCGAGGGGCAGGATAGTGGGACAAATGGGTGCGCTCCAGGGTTGGGAGGAATGGGAGAGCGAGTAGCGTGGGATGAGGCAATTTGCCACTTTGATTCCAGCATCTGCAGTTCCTTGTATCTCCTTGGGTTCCATGATGGTGACTTCCACAATCAAATAGTCTACTGACACTTACCATTCTCATAGTCATAACGTCACAAAGTGATACAGCATGAAAACAGGCCCTTCGGCCCAATTTGCCCACACCGACCAACATGTCCCATCTGCACTAGTCCCACCTGCCTGCTTTTTGCCAATATCCCTCTAAACCTGTCTAACTGGTTCTTAAATGTTCCAATACTCCCTTCCTTAACTACCTCCCTCGGTAGTTTGTTTCATTCGCCCACCACCATCTGTGTCAAAAAACGTTACACCTCAAATTCCAATTAAATATTTCCCCCTTCACATTAAATGTATGTCATCTGCTTCAATGATTTGCTACTTAATTGAGATGGAGATAGTGGGCTGATATCAGTGGACATTTATCCCAGAATCAGACACTGCGGGAGAAGGGAGAAGGCTGGGCAAGCAGCCATTACCACAAGTGTGGAATGGTACCATCAGGGTCATTCAACTACATGGATGACACACAGTTGTTATAAAAGCTATTGAGAGAAATTGAGACACATTTTGGTCGTTGCATCAAGTGAATGGAGTGAAACTTTGCTCACAACAACTTTAAATGTTGAATGGGGTTGAAGTATTATAAATGATCAGGAAATGTCACATTTGTTTCAGTAATCCATCATTCTCTTTGACACAAATGAGGATTTTGATCAACGTCAGTTATCTTGGCTCATCATTCTCTGGTCACCCAGCTACTGCAAGGAGCCAACACTCAAGGGTGTTTAATTGTCATATGTACCGACAACGGAACAGTGGAATTCGTGAGATAGTCACAACGTGCTGGAGTAATTCAGTGGGTCAGGCAGCATCTATGGAGAAGGTTTCAGGTCGGGACCCTTCTTCAAATTGATAAATGAAATTCTTATTTGTAGCAGCTCAACAACCCTATAAATATGATACACACCAGTATATAATGAACAAAAAAGTCTACACATTAATGACCACAATACTCGTGTCAAAAACCTATTGTCCTTAGTCCAACCAAAGATGGTCCATAGAAGTTCCTAGATGAGGTTAGTGTTGTTCAGTGTTCAAGAGCCTGATGGTTGTTGGGATGAAGTTCATTCTTAAACCTGGTGGTCACAGTTTTCTGACTCCTCTATCTTCTTCCCAATGGTAGGAGGGAAATGGGAGTGTGGTCAGGGTGGTGTGGGTCTTTGATGATGCAGGTTGCCTTATCGAGGCAGCGCCTCCTGTAGATCCCTTCGACGGTGGGGAGGTCAGTACCCGCCATAGACTGGGCAGTGTCTACTACTCTGTAATCATGTTAGGATGCCCTTATGTGTAACTGCAGATGCTGGTTTGAACTGAAGATAGACACAAAAAGCTGGAGTAACTCAGGGTGACAGGCAGCATCCCTGGAGAGAAGGAATGGGTGACATTTCGGGTTGAGACCCACCTACCGACTGAATTATTCCAGCTTTTTGTGTTTATCTGTGGATGTCCTTAAATTGAAAAGGGTGCAAAAGAGATTGACCATGATGTCACGTGGGCTTGTGGAGGAGTTACAGGGAGAGGTTAGATATGCTGGGTCTTTGGGGCATGGGAGGCTGAGGGGTGACCTTATTGAGGTGTACAGAACATGAGGTGGCATGAATAAAGTGAATGCTCACAGGCTGTTTCCCAGTGTAGGGGATTTTAAAACTAAGGAGCACAGGCTTAAGGTGAGAGGGGAGAGACCTCATAGGCAACTTTTTCACTCAGAGGGCAGTCCATATCTTGAATGGTTTGCAAGAGGAAGTTATAGAAGCGGGTACACTTGCGACTTATAAAAATCATTTGGACAACTATATGGATAGGAAGGTTTAAGAGGGCAAAATGTGGGCAAATGGGATTATCACAGTATTCCAACATGGCCAGCGTGGACAAGGTGGGCCGAAGGGCCTGTTTCCCTGCTGGGTCTTTATCTAGATAGTAATAAACCACCCATACTGAAGGAACTTGAGGATTTTATTTATGTTTTAAGGCAACTGAAGTAAATGGACATGACGTGGAAACATGAAGGAGATATAGAAGCCTCAGTTTAACTTTTTTGCAGGAATTGTAGTATAAGATCAGGGAATGGTTGATGTTATTCGCCAGTACAAAGGAACAAAAAAACTAGAAATGAATTAAGGAATAACAGGCAAGTTCACTTACCATTCATAATGGGAAAAATGGTTGAGAGCATTTTATGAGATGCTATCAATGTTCACTTAAAGAATAAAGGAGCCATAAGGAATAGTCATCATAGGTTTAGAGGCAATAGTTCATGCCTCACAAATTCAGGAGCATTCTTTGAGCAGGTAACTAAATGAGTAGGTACTGTTTTACCTACTGGTTTCCAGAAGGAATTTTGATGAAATTCCAAATGCAAACCTTCCAAAAACAAGAAAGGCTCACAGAATTACTGACAAATTAAGGTGAAAATTGGCTTGACATAGAAAATAGCAAGTAATCTTATATAGAAAGTGAAGTCTTTGTGGCATTTAATTTGCATAATATTATTGCTCTATCCAATGACGGAGGATAATGCTTTGTAACCAATGTAGAGCATAGAATATGGACGGTGCAGCACAGGAACAGGCCCTTCAGCCCACAATGTCTGTACGAACATTATGCCAACTTAAGCTAATCTCATCTTCCTGCACATGATCCATATCACTCCATTCCATGTGCCTATCTCAAAACCTTTCAAAGGTCACCATTGTATCTGCCTCCACAACCACCCCAGGCAGCACGTTCCAGGCACCCACTGCCCTCTCACCCTAAACCTGCACCCTCTAGTCTTTGATATTTCCTTCCCGGGAGAAATGTTCTGAGTGTCTAGCTTATCTCTGCCTCTCATAATTTTATATACTTAGTATTGTGATACATATGTGCAAATGAAAACCAATCCATGTGTTAACTTTAAAATTCTGTTGTAAGAAGAGGTGATGTTTTGTCTGTTGGTTGAAGTGAGCATTGTTAGTCATTGTAGACTTTCGAGATACAGCATGGAAACAGGCCCTTCGGCCCACCAGCAATCACCCCGTACACTAACCTACACACACTTGGGACAATTTTATAACAACTTACCGAAGCCAATTAACCTACAAACCTGTACGTCTTTGGAATGTGGGAGGAAACCGGAGGACCCGGTGAAAATTCATGTGGTCACAGGGAGAATGTGCAAACTCCATGCAGACAGCACCTGTAGTCAGGTTCGAACCTGGGTCTCTGGCGCTGTAAGGCAGCAACTCTACCGTTGCGCCACTCTGCCACCATGAAATGCTGGAGAAATTGATGATTATTTATGTGGGTCCCAAATTCTTCCCGACCAGTTGAAACTCGTGGCCCAAATACTCTGCTTCTGATCAGCGTCAGACACTGGTCTCATTCCCACAACAACTATCACGTAATTGTCAATTTAGTCTAAAGACTGCTTTGTGTGGAGGGCCGATGAACCCATGCTTCACACGTGGACAAATAGAATGAAAGTCGTGGCAATTATTAATGGAATTTAGGGAGTTACTGTTTGGGCTAAATGTTAATTTTGTTAGCACAGCATGTGGCAGCTCATTCTTTCAGATGTCGGTCAAATGTAATGAATATTCCATAACAGGATCAGTGAGTATTTTCCCTGGTAAGCTGTCTTCCTCACTTGCGATTGTTTGTTTTTCCTCTCCAGAATCATCGTGTGTGGAGAAGTTTCTCTCGAAGGACTGGAAAGAGAAGATGGCCGGACTCAACACAGGGGAGATTCTTGGCGAGATCAAAGGTAGTCACCATTCTGAAATGTTGCTCCGTTCTTTGGAGGAATCTATTTACTGTGGAAAACATCCAAACACAACGGAAAATAACAATTAGTCAATGTGTGGCAATTAATCTCTTTCGCTTTAGCTGTTTCCCTCTGCCACATGTCAAATCTTAACTTTGTAAGGTCTAAAGGACATTGCCTTGAACAACCACAATGGATATCAGCTTAAAATATTAGAGGCACCAGGAAATGCAGATGCTGGAACCTTGGGCAAGACACAAAGTGCTGGAGGAACTCAGCAGGCCGGGCAGCATCTGCGGAGTGAATGGACAGGTGATGTTTCGGGTCAGGAACCTTCTTCAAACTGATGAAAAGTCGCCTATCCAGTTCCTCCACGGATGCTGCTAGGCCTGCTGAGTAACTCCACCACTGTGTCAAATATTCACCAGTTGACCGGCCTGGACAACATTAGTGACAATTTTGTCCAGATTTTTGTCTGAAAAAGCCCCTTGTTATTTTGGAAACCTCAAATGCAACGATAGCCCCCTCGCTTCTTGTCTATATGATTCCATTTTCTTTTAAGCCTCTCCTTTTTTTCCCTCAATGAATATGTGTGGAAACCTCTCCACGTGCCTGAACCTCCGTGAAGCTTAGCACCAGAGAAGTAATGCAGCTCAATTGAATGGTACCTCCTCAATCACCCTAAACAATCACTCCCTCCACTACTGATGCACAGCGTCTGCAGTGTGCACCATCTACATATGATTATTCACCGGGTTAAGGGCCTGTCCCACTGTACAAGCCAATTCAAGAGTTCTCCCGAGTTTGCCCTGATTCGAACTCGGAGAATTACGGCAATGGCCGCACGTAGGTACTCGGGGCTCTCGCGGGCAATTTTTCAACATGTTGAAAAATCTTCATGAGTCTTCACGAGCTTACCGCGTTTACTGAGTATCTGCCGTTAGCGTTACGAGCCGCTAAGAGACGTCCCGAGCTCCGACGTACCCGCTACGTACATTCTACGTACTTACCACGAGTTTGTTTTTTTTTTAACTCAGGAGAGCTCTTGAATTACCTCGTACAGTGGGACAGGCCCTTTACTCTAACACCACCTCCAAGGCCCATGAGGACAAGGGCAGCAAGTTGTTACATTTTGTGCTCATCCATGATTATGTTGCCTATTGTCTATAGCACCAAGTCCCATCCATCCATCCATCCATCCATCCATCCATCCATCCATCCATCCATCCATCCATCCATCCATCCATCCATCCATCCATCCATCCAACGATCCATCCAACGATCCATCCATCCATCATTCCGTCCACCTTTGTGGTTGGTGGCTATTGTTTAAGCAGTGTTTCATTGGCATCCACGTTCCAATCAGTACATTTGTTCACCAATTCTAATACTATTATCCTTTCTAAAACTCTTTAAGGACCTGATGTTCTTCCAGTTCTTTTCTCTTCATTATCCTTTCTGTTAGTTTAGTTTAGATACTGCATGGAAGTAGGACCTTTAGCCCATTGATTCCATGCTGCTCATTGTTACTCATTCACACTAGTTCTATGTTATCCCACTTTCTCATCCACTCCCTACACACTAGGGGCAATTTACACAGGGCCGATTAACCCACAAACCCCGCACATCTTTGGGATATGAAACCCATGTGGTCACAGGGAGAACGTGCAAACTCCACACAGCCTGCTGCCGAGGACAGGATTGAACCCGGGTCTCTGGCACAGTGAGGTGGCGGCTCTACCAGCTGCGCCACTGTGCCACCCCCACTCTAACCATTCCTCCATAAGCAACCATGAGTTCAATTGCCGAGACCTTAACACATGCACTTAAACCCACATTGTTGTATCACTTTGTCCTCCATCTAGACTCTACTGGTAACAAACTGGTGCCTGGATTAGGGAGCATTCGCTACGGGGAGCCATTGCACATACTTGGATTGCTTTTTCTGGAATGCTGGAGATTGTGCAGAGACCTGATAGAAGTAAAATTCAATTATGAAAGTCCCAGATAGGGTAGACAGTCAGAACCTTTTTCCCCTGGAATAGAAATGTCAAAGCGTAGAGGGCAGAGCTTTAAAGTGAGAGGGGCAAAGTTTAAAGGAGATGTGCAGAGCACGTTTTTTACACAGTGGGTGGTGGGTGCCTGGAATCCGCTGCCAGGGGTGGTGGTGGAGGCAGATACGATAGTGGTGTCGAAGAGGCATTTAGCTAGGTGCATGGACATGCAAGGAATGGAGGGATACAGATTACGTGTAGGCAGATAAGAGTGGATCTAGGCATCAAGTTAGGCACGGGCATTGGGGGCTGAAGGGTCTGTTCACGAGCTGTACGTCTGTGTTGTATGAATGGAGAGATGCAAGAGGTACAATAAAGACGCAGCCCTGGCCAAGCCTCTCGCTGTGTGCTGGTCCCAGAAGCAGATCTGCAATCACTCATTACAATTGCTCCACTCTGTTAAACCTCCACTCCAACAGCAGCATTCCTTACTTTAACTGTGCTCTTCTGAATATCACTATATAACCTATTCCCTTTCCCTTGTATCAGTATACTATGGCCGGCTCAATTGCAATCATGTATAGTCTTTCCACTGACTGGATAGCACACAGTAAAACACTTTTTACTGTAGCTCGGTACGTGTGACGATAAACTAAACTAAACTGAAATAAAATAAAACAAAACAAAATATGGATCATGTGCAGGTGGAGCGTAGACATTGTGGGCCGAAGGGCCTGTTCCTGTGCTGCACTGTTCTGTGTTATGAAGTAGACAATGTGCACTCACACAAGGCATAGTCGCTGGAGTAGAAATGATTTTATAAAATGAGCAAGAGTCCAAAGTCAACAATCGAGGGCAGTTTCGCCAAGCAGTCACCTTAACCCCTTTGCCACAAACAGAAGTGAACCAGTGAGCAGTGAGCATCAGACGATATCAGGGCACTGGAGAAGTTGTTCAAAGGATGGTTTAAGTCTTGGAACTATAGGTATGTTCAGTACAAAGCCTTTTCCCCGAGCTTTAATGCAGATACTGAAGGAGAATAAAGCCACAGCATATCTTGTGGTGAAGTCAGTAGATATAAAAAGGCCAGCATTTGTTAAAATTCAACCAAGGAGACACAAGCGTCCAAAATAGATTTCCAAGTCCTTCGTAAAGTCATTCATTTATAAACCTAATGTTTGTATTATTTGAATATGTATTTAGTTTATTTTAGAGATACAGCATGGAAACAGGCCCTTCGGCCCACTGAGTCCATGCCGACCATCGATCACCCGTTCACACTAGTTCTATGTTTTCCCACTTTCTCATCCACTCCCTGCACACTCGGCACAATTTACAGAGGGCCTGGCGTTGCACAATGGTTCTGTGCTGTATCTCTATCAATTGTAAAGTTTTGTACAGTGTTCACGAGCCTGTTGGGAAGAAACTGATCCTGAACCTGGAAGTTGTGGTTTTCAGACTCCTGCACCTTCTTCCCAAAGGCAGGAATGCAATGAGGCCAGGGTGGTGTGGGTCTCTGATGGTGCTGGCTGGCTTTTTGAGGCAGCGACTCCTCTAGATCCCTTCGATGGTGGGGAGGTCAGTACCCGTGATGGAACGGGCAGTGTTCACCACTCTTTGCAATCTCCTTTGTTCCTGGGCGTTTATGGGGTAAAGGCAGGAGAATAGAATTGAAAGGGAAAAATAGATCAGCCATGATCAAATAACAGAGCAGATGTTAGGCCAAATGGCCTAATTCTTCTCCTATGTCTTATGGTCTTATTAGTACATATTTTAAGATGTAAAGTCATCCCTTCAGCAACTGATTATTTGTTCTCATTTGCCAGAATTGGATGAACTGTTCCAGCCAGGGTGGTAGACACAAACGGCTGGAGTAACTCAGCGGGCCAGGCAGCATTTCTGGAGAAAAGTAATAGGTGACGTTTCGGGTCGAGACCCTTCTTCAGGTTCAAGGGAAAGGGAAATGAGAGATATAGATGGTGATATAGACAGATATAGAACAAATGAATGGAAGATATGCAAAATAGTAGCAATGATAATGGAAATAGGCCATTTCTAGCTGTGGGCCGGGTGAAAACAAGTTACAGACAATGAGACGAAACAAGATTCCTTTGAAACTAGTACAACAACTTGGGTGTGGGAGGGATAGAGAGAGAGAGAGGATGCAGAGCTTACTTGAAGCTAGAGAAATCAAAAGTCACCCACTGGGTTGCAAGCTGTCCAAGCGAAATATGAGGAGCTGTTCCTCCAATTTGCGTGTGGCCTCAGTGACAATGGAGGAGGCCCAGGACAGAAAGGTCAGTGTGGGAATGAGAAGGGGAGTTAAAGGGTGCCTTGTCATCTTGGATTTGCTCTAGTCTCCACAAAAAAATGCAGCAGGGGAGGTTTTGTTTAATGGCTACGCAAGGAACTGCAGATTCAGGTTTACAAAACGCAACACAAAGTGCTGAGGTAACTCAGTGGGTCAGACAGCATCTCTGGAGAACTTGGATAGGTGATGTTTCGGGTTGGGAACCTTATATTTTGCATGGGTAGCGCACAACGTTGAATTCTCCAATTTCAGGTCACCCACAAACCACCCCCCACCCCTTTTATCTTTCCTACCTTCCCCGTGCCACACCTGGAGTCATACCCATGTCTTTCCCTCCTCCCCCCCCTCCCCCCCTCTACTCCTTCCTCTGGCTTCACAATTCACACCTCTTCTATTCTTATCTCACACTTTTTATCTCTTAATCTCTGACCTTTGTCCAACCACTTATCTATATAAAAAAACACCTCTCAGTTTTTTCCTCCCACCCCTGCCATCACGATTTGTCTGAAGAAGGGTCTGAAACGTCACCTATCCATGTTCTCCAGAAATGCCGCCTGACCCTCCGAATGACTCCAGCACTCTGTGTCCTTCGTTGTAAACCAGCAACTGAGGATCGTTGTGGGCCCGGCAACTCCAGGGATGTTGCCGGGCCCACTGAGTTACTCTGGCATTTTGTGTCAGGTTCTGTTTCATTTTACTTCAGGCGAGGAATCAAAGAAATTACCTTTCAGTGAAACTGCAGCAAAATCATCCAGTTTAAGCATTTGTGAGTCTTGTTTTGTGAGGACTGAACAAAGATCTTCCAAAGGCTGCTTTAATCAACCTTGCTTTTGTTTATGGGTTGATGTCTCCGACAGGGAACAAAGCACTGGGTAAAGGGACCATATACAATGTTGCATATTGCACTGTCATGCAGCCTTGAGCTGAGTGAGATTTGTTTTTTGTGTAATTTAAATGTATTTCAACTAAAATAGAAATTACTTAAAAATATTTGCCTAACACCTAGAACTGTTCTTAATGTTGATTTAAATCAAGCATCAATTGCTCTGTTCTCATTATTTGCACTTTTCCAATAATGTAGGCAAGGTCTTCATGAACGTATCATATTTAAGATTTCTTAAAAGTTTAAAAAGCTATAATTTCCATTTTTTTAAAACTTTAAGTATTGGGAAGGGATTACTATTGAAGAAGGGTCCTGACCCGAAACGTCACCTCGTTGTAGAGTCACAGAATCTTACAGTGGAAACAGGCCCTTCGTCCCAACTTGCCCACACCAACCAACCTGCCCCATCTACACTAGTCCCACCAGCTGCGTTTGGCCCATATCTACTGAAACTTGTACTGTCCAAGCACCAGTATAAATGCTACTTTAAGGGCCTGTCCCACTTACGCAATTTTTTTCAGTGACTTGCCGGCACCCATCATAGTCGCAGCAGGTCGCCGAAAATATTCAACATGTTGAAAATCCAGTGGCGACCAGAAAAATGTACGGCTCTTTGGGCAACTACTCACGACCATACAGGTGTCACCACGACCATACAGACGGCAGAGTGATGCCTGTATAGTCATGAGTAGTGGCCCAAAGAGTACATTTTTCTGGTCGCCGCTGGATCTTCAACATGTGGAAGGTTTTCGGCGACCAGCTGGGACTATGACGGGTGCCGGCAGTCTCCGAAAAAATCACATAAGTGGGACAGGTCCTTCATCTGCCTCATCTAGCTCCTGTGGCAGCTCGTTCCATACACCTACTATCCTTTGTGTAAAAACAGTTATCCCTCAGGTTCCTTTTACACCTTTCTCTCCTCATTTTAAACCTGTGCCTTCTGGTTCTTGATTCCCCTACTCTGGGCAAGGGACCTATCCATGTTCGCCAAAGATGCTGCCAGACCTGCTGAGTTACTCCAGCACTTTGTGTCTTTTTTGTAAACCAGCACCATCAGAAAAAAGCTATCTTCTGCGTACATTTTTTTTGTCTTTGTCATAGCTCCGTGAGGAGACACCGGTTAAACTGACTAATTCAGCAATTAAGTCACTGCTTTGCACGGAACTCTGATGATAGTGGTAAAGATAGACACAAAAAGCCGGAGCAAGGTCAGGCAACATCTGGAGGGCATGAATAGTCTTCTGAAGAAGGGCTGGGACTCTTTTTCAGAACACTTCTCCCCCCCCCCCCCCACCCCCATCCCCTGCCACTTCCACCCCGTCCCCTGGCTTCATATTTCACTTCTCTTTTCTGTCTATCTCACAGCCTTTTGATTTATTTTCATCCCTGCCCATAACCCACCCCCCTCGCCTGTACCCATATCTCACACGCCAAGTTTTGTCCCACACCCACCCACCCACCTCTTTCCAGCTTTTCCACCCCCCCCCCACCGGAATCAGTCTGAAGAAGGGCCCGAAACGTCACGTATCCATGTTCTCCAGAGATGCTCTCTGACCCGCTGAGTTACTCCAGCACTCTGTAACCTTTTACTGGTGAAAAAAAATCACACGGATATAATTCTGTACAAAAAAGGTATGATGGACCCAACTTTAATAGAAGCTAAGAAGTTGTATTATGAGGATTAAGACATATTTTCCAAATTGGTTATAATTAATTTGTACAAACCTTCCTATTTATATACTTTTGAATATCATTAAATTGTCTAATTGTAATTGCCTTTTTGATATTCTAATTATTATGTCTTATAATTTAATATTTCACTTTGTGGGGTGCCTGAGGCAATGATATCACTGTCAGGCAATTAACAGATTAAGCATGATTGATTTAACCTGTTGGTCTCGGCAAACAGAGAGACCACTATTAGGAAGTACAAGTTGCAGTGTGAGAAAATTAATTCCTAATCATCAGAGGATATTAGTATTGTACTGTGCACTTCACTGAAAACATAATGTGAGACACAAGAATATCCCGAGAATGTGGCGTCACAGGTAGACAAGGTGGTCAAATGGATTTTCCGCACATCAGTACAGAGTATAGAGGTTGGGAGGTTATGTTGCAGTTATACAAGACGTTGGCGAGGTCACACTTGTATTGTGTTCAATTCTGGGCACCACGTTACAGGAAAGATGTTGTCAAACTGGAAATAGACACAAAATGCTGGGGTAACTCAGCAAGGCAGGCGTCATCTCTGGAATGAAGGAATGGGTGACCGGGTACAAAGAAGATTAACCAGGATGGTGCCAGGACAGAGTAGGGGAATCGAGAACCAGAGGACTTTGGTTTCAGGTGAGGGGGGGAAGATTTATAGGAACCTGAGGAGTGTACTTCACGAGCTGCTGGTGGAAGTAGCTGAGGCAGATAGTTTCCCAACGTTTAAGAAATATTTAGACACATACATGGATAGGATAGGTTTAGAGGATATGGGCCAAACGTAGGTATGTGGGACTAGTGTCGATGGGGCATGTTGGTTGGCATGGGCGAGTTGGGCCAAATGGCCTGATTCCCACTGTCTGACTAGATCGTCTCCCCCATCTCTCTGCCACATAATTTTTAGTTCTAATGGTTTTATTTCCACAGATGCTGCCTAACCTGCTGAGCGTTTCCATCATTTTCTGCTTCTTTTCAAGCTATATATAAAGGTTGGGAGTAAAGTCTTTGCCAAGATCTCAGGTGAAAATAGGGTGGCACAGTGGTGTAGCGCTAGAGCTGCTGCCTCATAGCATCAGAGACCCAAGTTCCTAACTTCGATCCTGATCTCGGGTGTTGTCTGCGTGGAGTTTGCACGTGCTCCCTGTCACCGCGTGGGTTTCCTCTGGGTGCTCCGGTTTCCTCCCACATCCCAAAGATGTGCGGGTTTGTGGGTTAATTTGCCCTCTGTAAATTGCCCCTAGTGTGTAGGGAGTGAATGAGAAAGTGGGATAACACAGAACTAGAGCAAACAGGTGATCGATGGTCAGCGTGGATTCGATAGGCCGAAGGGCCTGTTTCCATGCTGTATCTTTAAACTAAATGAAACTAAAATAAACTAAACAAAACTAAACTGAACAGAACTAAACTACTGCCACCTCCGATGCCAAAGAATGAACAAAAACAAGGGCCGGATCTTGCAACGTCTGTATACTTTCTCTCCACACTAAGTAGCACACTGGCACTCCAGAATGTTTATATAAATGATCTTAGATTGCAATTGAACAAATAAGGGCAGCATTGCAGGCTCTGAGTATGTAAACAATGGTCATAACAAAATGAATTCCAACGTATTGGCCATGGACACTGGGTAGAAATTCCCTGGGGGTGGAGGGGGGGTAGGGGTGGGGGGGTCGGAAAGACCAAGCTGATTAGTCACGTCACTTTTCAACCAGTGAACTGGAGCATTGCTGAAAAGATATGAGATATGTGACGTACTGACTTACTTTATTGGTAGGTGTGTTGACCAAGTGAGAGTTCTAGGCTAGCGGAAACATTTGGACAGGTACATGGATAGGACAGGTTTAGAGGGATATGGGCTAAATGCCGGCAGGTGGGCAAGTTGGGTCAAAGGGCCTGTTTCCATACCATATCACTATGTTTCTATGACTCTATGAGGGATCTGGCATGTAGGGCAAAGATCGTCCGAAAGCACTTCAGCAGAAAAGTTCACAATCTCCATCTGATCGTAAATGTACCTGGCTCTTAGCTCAGTAGATTATGGGATGTCCCTGGACTCTGTGATCGTTGCTTAAGTATCACTAACATATCAGCCTCCACTGGTAAAGCAGCTGCCTCACAGCGCCAGAGGCCCGGGTTGGATCCTGACCCAGGGTGCTTGTCTGTGTGTAGAGTTTGCACATTCTCCCAGAGACCGCGTGGGTCTCCTCCAGTTTCCTCCCACATCAAAAGATGTGCAGGTTTGTAGGTTCATTGGCGCACTGTAAATTGCCCTCAGCGTGTAAATAGTGCCACTGTGCCACTGAGACGGGACATCTTGGTCAGGAGAAGCAACAGAATGGCGCAGCGAGTAGAGCGCCACAGAACTAGGTTTGACCGTGACCGCAGTTGCTGTCTGTGTGGAGTTTGCATATGTCCTGTGACTGTGTGGGATGTTTCGTTTTCCTCCCTTTACGATGTGCAGGTTTGTAGGTTAATTTGCCCCTGAAAATTGCCCCTAGTGTGTGGGGAGTGGATGAGAAGGTAGGGTGACATAGAACTAGTGTGAACGTGTTATCGATAGTTGGCGTGGACTCGGTGGGACGAAGGGCCTGTTTCCATGCTGTATCTATAAAGTTAACTAACTGGAGGAGATGGGCCGAAGGGCCTGTTTCCATGCTGTACCTATAAAGTTAACTAACTGGAGGAGATGGGCCAAAGGGCCTGCTTCAGTGCTGATTGGCTGCTGAAGTGGTTAAACGATAAAGGCTGTCCAATTTGGTTGTAAAGTTGTGAAGATTCCTTTGGTATGGGCAGGCAGCAGGCAGCAGTCAGTTGCAGTTAATTGTGTGTTTTCATGCCTGGCTCTGTGTATCAATCAAGGGGAGTGAGGAATCTGGAGATGGTATCTCCTGTACAAACCACAAAGTTAAAAAGACACGGCCTGGCTGCTCTCCAAGCCACGAAACCCGAAGTAAACTGGAGCAAGGTGTGTGCGTTCAGTAGCTTATGCTTCATTTTAACTGCTGCTCTGGCATCTCCCCCAGGGTAAGACATTGGCTTTGACATGAAAATCAAAGCAATCAAATGGGATCTGAAAGAATACAGCACTGGGAGAGTTGCCACAAACTTAATTATTAACTAACCCTGGATATCGGTCAAACAAAAGAGCAGGCGTTGCAAAGAAATATAGGGGCACATTTCCATTGTGCGATATTTATAGCAGAATCACTGTTGTTTTACTGTGGATCATCAAATTAAGTGATAGTATCCATGTGATATCTCTCTCTGCATGAATATATTGATTTGTTTTTGCGGAATGATTATGACAGAGCGATGTTAAACGAACCAGCAATCTGAAGTAGTGCAGGAAGGAACTGCAGACGTTAGTTTACATCGAAGACAGACGCAAAGTGCTGGAGTAACTCAGTGGTTCAGGCAGCACCTCTGGAGAAAAGTCTGAATGGTCTGAAGAAGGGTTTCGACCCGAAGCGTCACCTAGTCCTTTTTTCCAGAGATGCTGTCCAACCCGCTGAGTTACTCCAGCTTTTTGCGTCTATCTTCAGTCTGAAGAAGTGTCCTGGCCCGGAACGTCTATCCATTGGGCGGCACAGTGGTGCAGCGGGTAGAGACACAGCTTCATGGCGCCAGACACCCGTGTTCAATCCTGACCTTGGGTGCTGTCTGTGTGGAGTTTGCACATTTTGCCTGCGACCGCGTGGGTTTTCACCGGATACTCTGCTTTCTTCCCACGTACATAAGACGTGCTGGTCTGTTAGTTATATGTCCATCTTTAAATTGTTCCAGCATGCAGGGAGTGGATGAGAAAGTGGGATAACATAGAACTAGTGTGAACGGGTGCCCACGATGGTTGGCGTGGACATGTTGGGCTACAGGCCCTGTTTCCCTACTGCTTCTCTTAACTAATTAACAACCTATGTCCTCCAGATATGCCGCCTGAATCGTTGAGTTACTCCAGCACTGTGCTTTTCCTTCGTAAACCACCATCTGCAGTTCCTTGTCTTGAGCTGTTCCTTGTCTTGAGCAATTCCTTGCTAAGAGGAATGTAAATATAATTTGGAGTTAATGACGCTCGTGGATAGTATAGGTGGGCAGACCAGGGATGTGAAACCTCAGTGCGACTCTATAGTGGTGTTCAGGTCAGGGATTTGATTTACAAAAGAGAAAATTTGAGGATTATTGGAGAGTTTGTACGTCAGTGGGACTTTAATTTCTCAAACAATCTTCCAATTCCATGCAAGGTTCTCAGTCGCATTATATTACCACTACTTTATTGCTTCAGACACATTGCTGGGGTTAGGTTTCAGATCCAGTCCTCACTTAATTAAATTTTTGGAACTTTTCACCCGCCATTTTCTTCTCACCTTTCCTGAGTCACAGACCAAACCTCTTAACTTGTGTATTGTTAAGTTCAGCTGATGAAGTGTGTTGGTAGACGGCTTGATATTTAGGAGTAAGGGGCTCTAGTGGTGGCACAGTGGCGTAGCGGGTAGAACCGCTGCCTGTCAGCACCAGAGACCCTGGTTCCATCCTGACCTCGGGTGCTGTCTTTGTGTTGAGTTTGCACGATGTCCCTGTGACCGTGTGGGATTTCTCCGGGTGCTCCGGTTTCCCCCACACCCCAACGACATGCAGGTTTGTAGGTTAACTGGCCCTCTGTAAATTACCCCCAGTGTGTAGGGAGGGAGTGGATGGAAAAGTGGGATAACATGGACCTAGTGAGAACGGGTGACCAATGTGGACTCGATGGGCCACTGGGCTTAGTTCCATGCTGTAACTCCAGTCTAAACTAAACCAATGGAGTGTTTGCCTACATTATCTCTTCAACACTCTAAGGCTAGAGGTCAGTAATCAACTGAATATATCTCGTTTTTATTAGGCTATGAGTCCAAAACATGTAACACCTGTCCCTCGCCTTCATCCAGGGACCCCAGCAGTCTTTCCAGGTACACCTCCTCTAACCTCATCTCCTGCATCCGGTGCTCCCAATGTTGTCTCCTGTACGTCAGTGAGACCAAATTATCTGAGCTCCTACTATCCTGCCCCTCTTCCCCATGCACCTCTCTCCATCCATCCATGTCCCTCACACTGGCTTTACGGTTCACTTCTCCTCTTTCCTTATCTGGCACCCTGTTGTCTCCTTTTCACCTCCAGCTTTTGTCACTTGCAGTGTGTGGTGGGGAGGACAGTACCCGTGATGGAGCGGGCAGTGTGGGGTGGGGAGGTCAGTACCCGTGATGGAGCGGGCAGTGTGTGGTGGGGAGGTCAGTACCCGTGATGGAGCGGGCAGTGTGTGGTGGGGAGGTCAGTACCCGTGATGGAGCGGGCAGTGTGTGGTGGGGAGGTCAGTACCCGTGATGGAGCGGGCAGTGTGTGGTGGGGAGGTCAGTACCCGTGATGGAGCGGGCAGTGTGTGGTGGGGAGGTCAGTACCCGTGACGGAGCGGGCAGTGTGTGGTGGGGAGGTCAGTACCCGTGATGGAGCGGGCAGTGTGTGGTGGGGAGGTCAGTACCTGTCTTGAACCATGAAAGCGTTCGAAGAGCAGGTGGGATTTAGATTGTTGCTCTCCGAGAGAACTTTCAACAACAACAGCTATTACAGTGACCTTGGAAATGCAGACACTAAACAAGTTGTTTCTCATCAATTTGACATTTACTTTAGCTTGTAAGAATGTTCTGCCTGTTTTGTTCAAGCCAAGTTGCTTTTATGTTTTATACTAACCACCCCATTATTTTGTTAGACAACAGGATGAAGGGGAGGGGAAAGGATAGACAAGAAGTGTTGGAGCAACTCAGTGGGCCAGGCAGCATCTCTGGAGAACATGGATAGATGATGTTCTGGGTTTTGGCCCTTCTTTAGACAGGATATAGTCTGGCAAGTGATAGGTGGATACAGAAGGGGAGAGGGTGGGTTGGTTGGCAGATGGTTGAACAAAAACCAGAGATGAAAAGACAAAAAGTGTGAGATGACGAGTTAAAAACCGTGGTGAATCATGAAGCCAGAGGAAAGGAGCAGGTGGAAAGGGGAAGGGGGGAAATGGGTGCACACAGAGGTGGGGCACATGGGGTTGAAGGGGGGTGGGGAAGGGGGATGTATGTAGGAATGAACTGCAGATGCTGGTTTACACCAAAGGTAGACACAAAATGCTGCAGTACCTCAGTGGGTCACGTAGCATCTCTGGTGAAATGGAATAGGTCATGTTTTGGGTCAAGATCCTTCTTTGGATCGAGAGTCAGGGGAGAGGGAAACTAGGGGTATGAAAAGATACAGATCAAACCACAGCCGGCACCGATGACCCAGGAAAGGTGGAGCCCACAATGGTCCATTGTTGGCTGTGGAAGAGGTGATAGCAAAGGGATATGTGGATGTGAACAGTGGGACTGGCAGGGTGACTGGGATGGGGTAGGGGATGTCGAGAGAGGGAAAGCAAATGAGAGAAATCAATATTCATCCCACTGGGGTGTGAGCTACCCAAGCAAAATATGAGGTGCAGTTCCTCCAATTTGTGCTGGGCCTCAGTCTCACAATGGGGGAGGCCCAGGACAGATAGATCGGGATGGGAATGGGAAGGGAGTTAAAGTGTTTGGCAACCGGGAGATGTAGGTCAGTTACCTACAACTGGAGAATTCAAAGACTGGCCTTGTTCATGTTTGGAGGCTGTTTGAAGTCTGGCATTAACTTTCCACGCGCACCTTCTCATAAGAGCGTCTCCATTCGTGGCCAGGCTGAATATTTTGCACTCTGGGCAGGCCTCTGTCTACCATGCATTATAATGCGACACAATCGCAGCATTTATAACTCTTAATTCATTGAATATGGGGTAGCAGCGTATGGTAACCTCGACAATCGCTAACTGATGCTGCCGCAGAAAGAATTCCAGTGTTCATTTCTTTTTATATATCAAAAAAAAATCAATGAAATTAGTCATAATGGCTCAACAGCCCTGACTAAAAGGATGATAAGAGAATACAGTTCTTTGTGATGTTTTTTTTTAATGCTCAAATCTTTTATCTTTATTATTAGCTTGGGACCCATCAAAGAGGAACAAAAACATATTTTATAAAGTATGTGCTTCCAACGGAGGGGGAGGTGAGGGAGGGTGGAGTGAGAGGAAGTTAATAGAATCCCTTTGCCACCCGACACAAAATAAAAGGCTTTTATCTTTTGTCGAGGTTCGATTCGATCAGGCTTTTTTTGTTGTTGTTTCCTGCTTGTGTTTTTTTTCCGTTGACTTTTGCTGCCCTTTTACAGATGCTCATTGTTGTATTTTGGTTAAAAAAAAAAGACCGAATCAAAAGCAAAATGGGAGCAGAAGAGGATGTTACATGCCGGTTACCCCTCCCTCCGAGGTGAGAGGTCCGGCCCGCCATTGCTGTCTGCTGTACCAGTCAACTCCGACCCGCGTGCAGATCTAATGTGTCTCCACCGCTCCTTCTTAAAAGGAGAAACCTCACACTCTGCCAAGAACCGGCCAAAGTGAAAATATGCAGCTGTTTATAGAAGTACTTCCATTTGATAATATTTGCCTGTTGTCCAGCTGACGGAAGCCAAAAACAATTGTGAATACTTTTATCCTTTGAGGGAACAGTCTAGGGTGTGTTGGCCGCTTGATTTAATCTGGCAGAAAAGGGCGGCACAGTGGCGTTGGGTAGAGTTGCTGCTTCACAGCCACTGGGATCCGGGTACGATCATGACTACAGGTGCTGTCTGTGTGGAGTTTGCATGTTCTCACTGTGATCGCATGGGTTTTCTCCAGGTGTTCCGGTTTCCTCCCACACTCCAAAGACGTACAGGTTTGTAGGTTAACTGGCTTCTGTAAAATTGCCCCTTGGGTGTAGAATAGTGCTAGTGTGTGGGGTGATCGCTGGTCAGCGTGGACTCGGTGGGCCGAGGGGTCTGTTTCCGCGCTGCATCTCTGTGCAATCGCCTCTCAGTCCTTGCCCTCTGCAGTAGGCATCCTTTTTTTGGTGGTCTCAACTATTCCAAATTTTGTTCGAGAACCCGAGAACATAGGTTTAAGGTGAGGGGGTAAAGAGTGGTAACTTTATCACACAGAGGGAGGTGGGCGTATGGAACGAGCCGCTGGAGGAAGTACGGTAGTTGAGGCAGGGACTACCATAACGTTTAAGAAACATTTAGACAGGCACATGGATAGGACAGATTTAGAGGGGTAAGGGCCAAACGCAGGCAGGTGGGACTATTGTAGATGGGGCATGTTGGTCAGTGTGGGCAAGATGGGCCGAAGGGCTTGTTGCCATACTGTATCGTTCTATGACTGTATGACTGAGCTGTATTTGCCAAAGTGCAGTTAGGAGCGCTGTGTTTGTGAAGTGCTCCACAGAGTGGGTTACCAATATCATTTGGCAATGGTGAGCAGGAAGGGGAAGGAACACCATGCTGCATCTCACGGAGATGTGAGATGAAGGCTCTGAAGCATATGGAGCGCTGGGTCTGCCAAGGGTCACGGCAACAGGGAAGTGGGGCGCAGAGAGAATCACTATCACCGTATGAATATTATCACCATCGCAGAGCAACACTGAAAGATTCACCATGTTCTATGTCAGAATGCCTTTGGTCTGTGTTTGTGATCCCAGCAGATTGTCTCTGCAATGGTAACGTGCCAAGTGTGCTGCGTTTGGTCTCTCTCTGTTTCCTACTGCAATTTAACCGGCAGATGGGTGCATCGTCCCTGTGTGTCTTTCACCATCAGGTCAGGCTAGATTGATTTTATGGGCAGCCAGCTCTCTTCTCTGCACAGACACCTACTCTGCCATCCACGCTAGCATCTTGCAATCTGGTGCAAGGCTGGGAGATGGGAACCGGCGATATGCTCAGCCTGTAGCTTCTCATCTCAGGCTCCCACAGTTAGTGCAGCCTTTATCAAGGAAGGAACGAGAGCAGATTTGGCAGAATTCTAGTATTATTACAATGTGGCTTAAATCCAGCACCGAGATTTTATGGACAGCAGAGTGGTGCAGCTGTTAGAGCCGCTACCTCACAGCGCCAGAGACCCGGGTTCCATCCTGACTACGGGTGCTGTCTGTGTGTGGAGTTTGCACGTTCTCCCCTTGACCACGTAGGTTTCCTCCCACATCCCAAAGACGTGCGGGTTTCAAAGTTCATTCTCCCTCTGTAAATTGGCCCCAGTGTGTAGGGAGTGGAGGAGAAAATGGGATCGCATAGAACTAGTGTGAATGGGTGATTGATGGTCGGTGTGGACTCTGTGGGCTGAAGGGCCTGTTTCCATGCTGTATCTCTAAAGTGAAACTAAACATTTAGAATGAATCTAAGAAATGTACATTAGTGTGAGAATGGAAAGATTACCAACAAGTGAATATTAAAATATTCACAGCAATAGTTAAAATGTCTCCATGGATAGAGAAACAGAGTTAACATTTCACATTCGAGTTCACCAAACAAACATATTGTCAGCACAGTGGCGTGGCAGTAGAGCTGGAGTTACAGGGAGAATGTACAAACTCTTTGCAGACAGCACCTGGGTGCCTGGTGGTGTGTGGCAGCAGCGCTGTCTCTGCACCACTGTGCCGCCCCATTTGCCCACATTTGGTCTATATCCCTCTAAACCTTTTCTGTCTGTGTACCTGTCCAAATCACTTTTAAATGTTGTCATAGTACCTGCCTCAACTACCTCCTCTGGCAACTCGTTCCATTTACCCACCACCCTCTGAGTGAAAAAGTTGACCCTCGGGTTCTTTTCACACAGAGAGTGGTGAGTCTCTGGAATTCTCTGCCGCAGAGGGTAGTTGAAGCCAGTTCATTGGCTATATTTAAGAGGGAGTTAGATGTGGCCCTTGTGGCTAAGGGGATCAGAGGGTATGGAGAGAAGGCAGGTACGGGATACTGAGTTGGATGATCAGCCATGATCATATTGAATGGCGGTGCAGGCTCGAAGGGCCGAATGGCCTACTCCTGCACCTAATTTCTATGTTTCTATGTTCTTATTAAATCATTCCCCACTCACCTGAAACCCATGCCCTCTTGTGCTTGATTCCTCTGCCCTGGGAAACAACTCTTGGTAATCTTTTAAGATCTCTCTATGTCATTTGTTTTTAGTTCTAAATCTCTCACATTTTTCTCTCTGCATTTGATACTGTTCTGTACTCTTCAATTCTGCTCATCCTCTGCTGCATCAGCAGTGACAAGATCAGTCATATCTTCATCTAAATTCATTCTCTCTCTCAAATGTGTGCAATTTATTAATCCTTCTGTTTATCTTTCTTTCTGTAATTTATACTTTTAAAATTACAGAGATCCCTATTGCCTTATCATTGCTTCCTGATTTTTGCAAATCATGTGGTCCATTTTTAATGAACATTGTCTTGGCAAAATTAGTTGTAAGGCTTGGACCTATAAGTAGAGGTTGGAACAACAGATTGTTTTCTTTGGAGCGTCAGAGGTTGAGGAGAGACCTGATAGAAGTATATTAAATTATGAGTGGCAAAGATAGATAGACCACCAGAACCCTTTTCCCAGGGTGGAACTGTCAAAGACTAGAGGGCAAAGCTTTACTGTGAGAGAGGAAGGAAGAAATGTCTGAAGATGGGTTTTGACCCGAACCGTCACCCATCGATCATCTCCAGAGATGCTGGCTGACCTGCTAAGTTACTCCAGCACTTTGTGTCCCAATTTTTAAAGGAGATCTGGGGGTAGGGTTGCCAATTTCTCACTCCCAAATAAGGGAAAAATTCCCGACGGCGATTTGTTGACCGATTTGGCCGTGGCTGGGTGAATGATGATTGGCCCAGGTGATGGACTGCACACAAAGCCCAGCTGGCGGGTGTCAGCTGAGGAGTCTCGGCCCGGCCGCACGACATCACGCGCAAAGTCCGGCACCCCATCCAACACATGAACCGTTGATCGGCCATGAGAAGGAGGGGTGTTGATCTCAGCGGTAAGCGAAGGTTCGAAGGTCGGTCAGCTGGCCGGACTTCCGACTGATGGGGCCATGGGCGAGGACCTGTTGTTGCACTCCATGGGCTGCACTACGTCGGTACGGATGAGGCAGAGACGGACGCGGCACTTTGACCTGACGGTCCCCTCGACCCGAGTAATAGCAGTTAAATACGGGACAAGGGCGATCCCATATGGGACAAACCAATTTAGCCCAATATACGGGATGTCCCGGCTAATACGGGACAATTAACAACCCTATCTGTGGGGTAAGTTTTTTTTAACAGAGGATGGTGGGTGCCTGGAATGTGCTGCTACGGATGGTGCTGGAGGCAGATATAATAGTGGTGTTTAAGAGCGTTTAGGTAGACACATGGATATGCAGGGAGTGGAGAGATATGGATCATATGCCAGCATTGGAGATAAATGTATCTTGGCAGTATGTTCTGCATGGACATTGTGGGCTGAAGGGCCTGTTCCTGTGCTGCACTGAAAGAGAAAGGAACAAATCAATATTTTTGCAAATGGACGCTCACTCTAGAGACAGCCAGGGAATGATTGGCAGTTTGCAATAAAGTTTGGAGGATTGTTAACACTACGGGTGCTGCCTGTATGGAATTTGTATGTTCTCTCCGTGACCCGCGTGGTTTTCCTCAAACAACCCAAAGGCGCGCGGGCTTGTAGGTAAATTGGCTTTGGTAAAATTGTAAATTGTGTGTCGGATAGTGCTGGTGTACTGGGTGATCTCTGGTCGGCACGGACTCGATGGGCCGAAGGGCCTGTTTCCGCGCTGTATCTCTAAAGTCGAAAGTAACGTCTAAACTATAAGATATTTCTGTGCAAATAATTTGGACCACAATCTGTTCATTTGGGGTAAAATAATTCCTTGGGTCTTTCAGGGAAGATAATTCTTAATGGCGTGACACCACCCTTCAGGTGGTTCTGAAAGAGTGGACGATGTGTTGTTTTTAGTAGCTGAGGCTCTCAGTAAATTGCTGTGAATACACCCAGCAGTTGACAGGCTGTATTAAGACAAACTGCCCCTTCTCTGACAGATAAAATAAATCAGGTGTTTAGTCAAATTAAAATACTTCTGCTGAACCGGGCTCTCGGGAGCAGCGATCCACCTGACAAATCCAAGAGAAACTAAAGACAGATGCGCCTTGATATTATTTTAAGGACCTGGTAAAAAAAACTTAACACTTTAAGTGCCATTTCAATCTCTATCTGTCCTCCCCACACATTCCCACAGGGCATATATTTCTCAGAGCTGACGGGGATCACTGTGTCTGCACTGCCTTGAAGATTGTGTGGGAAGGAAGTGCAGATGCTGGGGCATTATGGGCTCAACCCTTCCCCACATCATCTGCTGCCGGCCCTGTTCAGCTCTGGCCTTGTCTTGACTCCAGTCTCCCCCACCCCCCCCCCCCACCCCCCACCTCCCCCCACATCCCCCCACCTATACCATTCAGTCTGAAAAAGGGTCTCGACCCGAAACATCACCCATTCCTTTTCTCCAGAAATGCTGCCTTACCGTTTTTGTAAACCAGCATCTGCAGTTCCTTGTTTCTGCACTTTTCTCTGTGCTTGCCTTCAGAATAGGTTAGCTGTCATGGCACCAGACAGTTCGTACCTGTTGACAGAAGGAACTGCTGATGCTGGTTTACAATGGCTCAAACAACTCAACGGGTCTGGCATCATCTCAACATAGTACAATAGTTCAGAAGAGCAGTTCTGAACTACTATCTACCTCATTGGTGACTCTCTCACTATCTTTGATCGGACTTTACTGGCTTTATCTTGCACTAAACGTTATTCTCCTTATCATGTATCTATACACTGTGAATGGCTCGATGGTGATCATGTATTGTCTTTCCGCTGACTGGTTAGCACGCATCAAAAGCTTCCCACTGTACCTTGGTACACATGACAATAAACTAAACTCAAGCTGAACTAGAGAAAACAAAAGGCCTGGGTTTTTCCAAACCTGCTGGAAATTAGTTTGAGCTATTGAGGGATCAATACTGGTCCTAACTCCCAGCCCATCAGTCCCAGTAGAACAGAGCAGGCAGCATCTCTGGATCACCCATTGCTTCTATCCAGAGATGCTGCCAGTCCTGCTGAGTTACTCCAGCGTTTTGTGTCTATCCCCAGTAGAACAGAAGTCTGTCTCACAATGTAGTCATTTGTTGTGTACAGTTTATACTCTCTAATATCTTAAATTGATCATTATTTACAGAGAGGTAGATAAATGCAACTAGGGCAGTTTCTCGTGACAATACTGCTTTAATAACCAATAAATGATCGTGAGTAATCTGTGTGGAGTTATTATAATTTAATTACACTAATAAAATATTGATGGTAATTTTGCAAGCAAGCTGACACATCTGAAAGATTATGCAAAGCAGATCTGAATTTTCTAAGTAATAAATGATCAATGTAACATGAAGTGGAGTCCAGATATTGCTATTGATTTATGCAGAATAATACAGGACGTATGGAATATAGTCATTATACACAATTTTGTACACTTTACTATATAATTTTGACTGAGACAATGAAGTCAAGGAATGGCAGCATCGCACACAACCGCTCCCACAGTATTGGCATTCTTTGCTTCTGTATTGTAAGCGTTAGTGGCGATAGACAGGAATGGTTTCCTGGCCTCCCATCTACCTCATTGGAGACCTTTGAATTATCTATAATCTGACGTTATCGGACTTCAATGT
This sequence comes from Raja brachyura, assembly GCA_963514005.1. The sequence goes on along the minus strand of OY740798.1, from coordinate 49,920,109 downwards.
TATGCCTTTGCACTAACATTCACACCATGACTCTATAAATACTTGAACTCACAGAAACATAGAAAATAGAAGCAGGAGTAGGCCATTTGGCCCTATGAGCCTGTACCGCCATTCAATATGATCATGGCTGATCATCCAAAATCAGTAACCCATTCCTGCTTTCTCCCCATATCCCTTGATTCCGTTAGCCCTAAGAGTTGTACCTTGGGGTGGGGAGGGGGGGGGGGGGGGGTGGAGAAGGAGGGGACCAGTTCAATAAACAACACTATGGTTTGCCTTGTTCATATTAGAAAGTGGTCATGCAGCCTTATCGCTGCCACTGTTTTGGGCTGTTATCCATTTGTGTGTTTCACGTGTGAATGCTGAGGGGAATGAAGTAACGGTTTGATTGATTGAAAGAAAGAGCCTGGAAACAGGCCCTTTGACCCACTAAGTCATTGCCAACCAACCATCGATCACCCATTCACACTCGTTCTCCCACTTTCTCATCCACTCCCTACACACTAGGAGCAAAGTACAGAGGGCCGATTAACCTACAAACCCGCACGTCTAAGGACGTGGGAGGAAACCAGAGCACCTGGAGAAAACCCGCACAGTCACAGGGAGAACATACAAACTCCACACAGACAGCACCTGAGATCAGGATGGTGACGCGGGTCACCGAGACAGCAGCTCTACCCGCTGCATCACCCTGGTGCTAGAGATTTAAGTCTTCCTGTACATACATAGCGAAAAACGCTGAAGGGATTATTTGTTCGTCCTCATCAAAACATTCTGAACAACATCAAAGACAATTATTTATTTGGGTTTCCCAGGAAAACAAGATAGTAACTCTTTAAAGGGCACATTAACCCTGATAGCTTCTAATCTCAGGACAAATAGATTTGGTGGACGGATGACATCAGAAACGTGATACATCCAGAGCCTAAAATCGTTCTGTGCTGATTAATTAATGATAGCACAGTCTCTTGGTACCTAAAATATTTTACATATGTGCAGTGTAATGATTATACTAAAATAAATTCAAGGTCTAACCATGATAGATACAAGAAGCTGGAGTAACTCAGCGGGATAGGCAGAATCTCTGGGGAGAAGGAATGGGGGACATTTCGGGTTGAGACCCTTCTTGACTCAACAGTCCCGATGAAATTTAGAAAGCAGTTGAAGATTTTTCTTATCGTTTGATCTGACCTCAAGTAAGAATTTTATTGTTCCAGTTCAAGACATGTGACTTTCTCCTCTATATCGGTGAGTATACGCGCAGGCTCGGCGATCGCTTCGCTGAACACCTCCGCTCAGTCCGCATAGGCCTACATGGTCTCCTGGTTGCTAAACACTTCAACTCCCACTCCCATTCCCACACTGATCTTTCTGTCCTGGGCCTCCTCCATTGTCAGAGTGAGGCCCAGCGCAAATTGGAGGAACAGCACCTCATATTTTGCTTGGGCAACTTACACCACAGCGGTATGAACATTGCTTATGTAACTTCAAGCAACCCTTGCTTCCCTTCTCTCTCCATCCATCCCATCCTAGTTCACAACTAGTTTGACTGTCCTCCTGATTAAAGTTTATTTTGTATGCCTCGTTGTCAGCTTCCCCTAGCTAAAAACATATTCTACATTTTCCTTGACATTCATTCCCTTTGATCTCTCGTTTTCACACCATGCACTTCCTTATCTCTCTTCCTTCTCCGCTGACTTTCAATCTGAAGAAGCATCTCGACTCGAAGCCTATTCCTTCTGTCCAGAGATGCTGCCAGTCCCACTGAGTTACTCCAGCACTTTGTGTCTATTTTTGACAATGAATGACTCTTGACTCGTGATTCAATGCTTAAATATGTGTAATCGCTCACAATAACACAACATTATTCTCTTCACCTTGCGTCACTGTGGATGGCTTGATTGTAATCATGTATAGTCTTTTTGTTGACTGGTTAGTTAGCACGCAACAAAAAACGTTTCCACTGTACCTGAGTACACGTGATAATAAACGATACTAAACAAAAACTAACAAAGTTCAAAGTCATCCTAGTTTTGCATCCATTCCCTTCACAACATGTGCAATATACAGAGGCCAAATCACCCACAAACCCGCAAGACTGCATTTCGTTGTACCTATACTTGTATTTGTGCAATGACATTAAACTTGAATTGAATTGAATTGAATTGAAGACCATAAGACATAGGAGCAGAATTAGGACATTCAGCCCATCAAGTCAAGTCTGCTATTCAATCATGGCTGATCTATTTTTCCCTCTCAATCCCATTCTCCTACCTTCCCACATGACCTTTGGTGCCCTTACTAATCATGAACCTATCAATGTACTCTTTAAAAATACCTAATGGCCTCCACTGCCACATGTGGCAATGAATTACACAGGTTCACCACCCTCTGGCTAATCTCCAGTCTAAAGGGCCTGTCCCACCAGCATGCAACTCTATGCGATGAGCGTGATCAAACTAGAAGCGGGGGCCGCGCGGAGGTCGGGTGATCTCCTGTACAGGGCCGTTCCCACCAGCATGCTCCTGCATGCGGCAAGCGCGACCAAACCGGCAGTAAGGGCTGCGCGGAGGTCGGGTGAGTTGCGCAATGCGGCGCAAAGTGAGGCGAACTTGGAGCGAAGTCTAAGGTAAGTTCGCCAGGACAGAGAGGGGCACGCAGAGAGGGGCACCGAGTCACACACACACACAGGGCCACGGAGCCGCACACATAGAGGGTCACGGAGGCACCTACAAATAGGTTCAAGGAGGCACGATGTCGGGGCGGTGTGTAAACGTCGAGGCGACTGCGAGCCGACAAGCCGTCGCCGCGCGGAATTTTTGGACATAGTCAGTTTTTCGGAGCCCCGCGCGATGTCGGGACGAACTCCGCACAATTCCGCACGGCTCCGGCGATCGAAGTGGGACCGGCCCCGCGACGCCGGACGGCTCAAGCGACCACGTTAGGTCGCGCTAATCGCATAGAGTTGCATACTGGTGGGACAGGCCCTTAACCCGCACGTCAATAGGATGTGAGAGGAAACCAGATCACCTGGAGGAAACCCAGGTGGTCTGAGGGAGAACATGCAAACTCCACACACATAGACAATGCCCAAGATCAGGTTCGAACCCGGGTCTCTGGCTCTATGAGGTAGCGACTCTACCTATATACTGCCAAGTATATTCAGCCTCTCAGATGCTATTTAGGTACAAAACAGAACAATGAGTTGCTATAATGCTATAATGGTCATTTTGCCTTGCATGCCACCTCAGCAAAAGCCATTACATGCAGGAGAAAACAACAGTGTAACATACACCATAATCTCCGATTTCAGCTGCTGTTGTGGCTTGCCTCCACTTTGATGTCCAGGTTCCTGATATCTGAACCTTTTATAACAGCCATTCAACTCACCAACATCTATTATTACGCGCATAATATCTTTGTTGGACGAGACAAGTAAACTTGCCAAGATTCAGCGTCAGCCAAGAACATAATGTGCGAAAACATTTGGTGCAAATCCAGTTTTCAAGTCAGGCTTCAAAGAAACAAAAAGCTAACATTTGTCGTCTGAAAGTAGTACAAATTAAGATTGTGAAATGCTAATGGTGATGATACTGGTGCGTTTTGTGTGGAGAAAATGTTTCTACATTCTTTTATTGCTCCTCATTAGTATATCACCTGCATGTCTTAATCTGCTGTTTGCAAAAAGACAGAAATTGGAAAGACTTTAGAATACCTCTTTCTAGCTGTTTGTTACTAACAACTGAAAATTCTTTAGCCACTTAATTCTTCAGTGTGAAGAATTGGTATTGTATTCATAGACACTTGAGTATTTTAAATACGCCATATGAATTTTACAAATGATGTAGCTGAGCTCTTTGAATAGGTCCTCACCTTCACTTCCTTTCAACTATTTGATCACCATTATGTGAAAACCATTACTGGAAAGCAGAACTTACCCTGTGGACTCTTGCTGAGTGTACAGGGGAGACATGGTGGCGCAGCGGTAGAGTTGCTGCCTCACAGCGATAGGGACCCGGGTTCCATCCTGACTATTGGCTGGGTGTTGTCTGTACGGAATTTGTACGTTCTCTATGTAACTGGGTGGGTTTTCTCCCAGTGCTCCGGTATCCTCCCACACTCCAAAGACATACAGGCTCCAGTAAAAATTGTAAATTGTCCCTAGTTTGTAGGATAGTGCTAGTGTCGCGGGTTAGCGCTTACTTGGTGGGCCGAAGGGCTGTTTCCGCGCTGTATCTCCAAAAAAACAATTTTTAAACTAAACATTACTAGAAAGCAGAACTTCTCTCTTCTTGCCAAATGTAATGTTCAGAGGTTTGGGAACAAGATTGTCTGAAGGATATAAATAGTGGCAAAGACAGTGGCCTGTTGCTCGCTGCAAGTGCATTGCCATAGGAGAAACTGAACCAAGACACGAACCACATTTTCCTTTGATTTTCATCTCTTTTGATCTCTTCTACTTCCTTATCTCTGTAACTTGCTCTCTCCTGACGCTCAGTCTGAAGAAGGGTCTCAACCCAAAACATTACCCATTCCTTCTCTCCAGAGATGCTGCCGGTCCCGCTGAGTTACTCCAGCATTTTGTGTCTATCTTCGGCATCAAAATAACATCTGCACTTCCTTCCTAAATAAACCAAGACAGGGCCTGGTTTCATTTATTCAAGGGGACATCTGTGAAGGTACCGTGCTCCTTCAGTACTGTGCCGTCATAGAAGCAGAACGTTTCCTGGTTAAGACCTGAGATTGGGATTTGACATGACCAAAGTTAAGTAGGTGTAGGTTTGTTGTCGGCCCTGATAGGTTATCCGTTCTGGTCTTTTCTCGCCTCCTCCTATTCCCCTCCCCGCCTCCCATATCTACTTTCGATCTGAAGAAGGGTTCTGACCCGACACGTCACCTATTCTTTATCTCCAGAGATGCCGCCTGTCCCGATGAGTTACTCCAGCATTTGTGTTTATCTTAGCTTTATTATTGTCATGTGTACTGAGGTACAATGGGCAGCTTTGTTTTGTGTGCTATCCAAACAGAACAGGTGTACCATACATAGACACAATCAAGCCAAACTCCAGTACAATAGGTAGAGCAAAGAGGAAGATACTGAGTGCGGAATATTGTTCTCATCATTATAGCACATGAGTTGCAGAGACAAAGTCCAATGTCCACAATGGGGTCGAGGTGAATTGGACAGCACCCTAGCTTACTGAATGCTAATTCAGAAGCCTGATAACCGAGGGGAAGAAGCTGTTCCTGATTCTGGTGGTGTGCGCTTTCAAACTTCTGTACCTTCTACTCAATGAGAGCGGGGAGAAGAAGGAATGACCGGTGTGGAGCAAGTCTTTGATTATGTTAGCTGCTTTCCAAAGGCACCATTAAGTGTAGATGAAGTCTGTGGTGGGTGGTCTGGTCTGTGTGCTGGACTGTGCTATTTCCATAGCCCTCTGCAATGTATTGTGGTCTTGATGCGGCCCTGCTTCAGTACTGGTCTCCGACACTGTTCTGCTGTGATTCTTGTGTTGGCCTGTCCCACTTACGTGATTTTTTCAGCGACTAGCCGGCACCCGTCATAGTCGCAGTAGGTGGCCAAAAATGTTCAACATGTTGAAAATCCAGCAGTGACCAGAAAAAGGAACGACACGTTGGGCGACTACTCATGACCATACAGGCGTCACCCCGCGACATGTCGACACCCGTCTTAGTCTCCTAATTTGAGGAAGGACATCCTTGTGATTGAGGCAGTGCAGCGTAGGTTCACCAGATTCATGGGATGGCGGGACTGTCATATGAGGAAAGATTGAAAAGACTAGGCTTGTATTCACTGGAGTTTAGAAGGGTGAGGGGGGATCTTATAGAAACATATGAAATTATAAAAGGACTGTACAAGCTAGATGCAGGAAAAATGTTCCCAATGTTGGGCGAGCAGAACCAGGGGCCACAGTCTTAGAATAAAGGGGAGGTCATTTAAGACTGAGCTGAGAAAAAACTTTTTCACCCAGAGAGTTGTGAATTTATGGAATTCCCTGCCACAGAGGGCAGTGGAGGCCAAGTCACTGGATGGATTTAAAAGAGAGTTGGATAGAGCTCTAGGGGCTAGTGGAGTCAAGGGATATGGGGAGAAGGCAGGCACGGGTTATTGATAGTGGACGATCAGCCATGATCATATTGAATGGCGGTGCTGGCTCCTCCTGCACCTATTTTCTATGTTTCTATGTTTCTATGACACGTGACGCCTGTATGGACGTGAGTGGTCATGTTGAAAATTGCCGGCCAGCTGCCGCGGCTATGACGGGTGCCGGCAGTCGCCGAAAAAAATGCGTAAGTGGGACAGGCCCTTAGGAGTTTGGAGTTGGGATTTGTAGTCGGATCCTTGTGACCCAAAGGTAAGTAAACTATCAATTGTGTACTACTAACAGCCAGGTGTATTTAAGGAACCGCATGGTCCGTGTAATGGGATGTCTACAACCCCTCCAGCTGTGCATTAAGTAAACAAGTCGTCATCACTTGTTGGTGATTGAGATTACCAGAGAGGAACTGGCAGAGATATGGATGAAGAGATGAGCAAATGGCCCCCGAGAGATAATCAACTCAAATAGTCAGGAGTCAAGAGGCAAGAGTTGTCATGTGTCCCACATAGAAGAATGACATTCTTACTTGCAGCAGCACAACAGAATATGTAAACAAAGTACACAGTAAACAATATAATAACCAGGACAAAAAGATATATATATATATATATATATATATATATACACACACACACATATATATATATATATATATATATATATATATAAGATAGACAGAAAATGCTGGAGTAACTCAGCGGGATAGGTAGCATCTCTGGAGAGAAGCAATGGGTGACGTTTCGGGTCGAGACCCTTCTTCATAACCCACAGATTCACCATCCTCTAACTGAGCTAACTGACAAAATTCCGTCTCATCTCCTTTCTAAAGGAACGTCCTTTTATTCTGAGGGTATGCCTCTCCTAGACTCTCCCACTATGAAAACATCCTCTCCATATCCACTCTATCCAGGCCTTTCACTATTTGATAAGGTGCAATGAGGTCCCCCATCTTTCTTCTAAACTCCAGCGAGTATCAGCCCAGTGCCGTCAAACACTTATATATTAACCCAATTATTCCTGGGATCATTCTCATAAACGGCGGCACCATGGCGTAGTGGTAGAGTTTCTGTCTTACAGCGCCAGAGACGTGGGTTCGATCCCGACTACGGATGCTGTCTGTACGGAGTTTATGCGTTCACCCTGTGACCTGCGTGGGTTTTCTCTGAGATTTTTAGTTTCCACCCTAACTCCAAAGACGTACAGGTTTGCAGGTTAATTGGCTTGGTGTAAATGTAAAATTGTCCCTAATGTGTGTTAATGTATGGGGATCGCTGGTCGATGCGGACTCGGTGGGCCAAAGGGTCTATTTCCACGCCGTATCACTAAACTAAACTAAACTAAACTTCCTGTGGATCCTCTCCAATGCTTGCACATCCATTCTCAGATATGGGGCCCAAAACTGCTCACAATACTCCAAATGCAGGCTGACCAGTGCCTTATAAAGCCGCAGCTTACATGAAGTTTGACACAAAATGCTCGAGTAAAATCATCTCTTTTAAACCAGCATAGACAGTTCCTTCCTACTCAGCATTACATGTTTCTTTTTATATCCTAGTCCTCTCATAATTGGTGCTAACATTGCATTCGCCTTCCTTACTACCGATTCGACTTACAAATTATTTTTTGGGGAATCCTGTACTGGCACTTCAGTCCGAAGAAGGGTCCTGCCCTGAAACGTCACCTACCCATGTTCTCCAGAGATGCTGCCTGACCCGCTGAGTTACTCCAGCACTCTGTGAAACGTCACCTACCCATGTTCTCCACAGATGCTGCCTGACCCGCTGAGTTAATCCAGCACTCTGTGTCCTTTTGTCCAATGCATCATTGTTTCTGGAAAAAAGCAATGTTATTTTTGCAAATCATCAGTTCGGTCCTCGCATCTGCTTGTTTCTGTTGCCAATAACATTCAGAATATAGTGAAAGAAATGCATATTTTGTTGTACACTTAAATCTCATGGTTCATGCCGATTGCTCCAAAGGTCTGTTACAATCATGCATAAACCTGCTGCTGCTGTTACTGCCAGATTCTAATTGAGTTTGTAATAGATCCATGAGGGTTTAACTATATGTGGACTATTGTCTGGATTTTTAATCCAAAACTATCCTGAAAATAAAATGTCTGAACTAAAGGGGTTATAGAATGTACCCTCAGGCTCTCGATATAAAGCAAAAGTAAATAAGGCGAATGGTATGCGAGCTTTCAGCGGCTGAGACATTGAGTGTGTAAATTGCTTGTTCTAAATTTCCACCCAGTCTAGTTTGAGTCAGAAACCACTGAATCAAGCACTTGATCAACTAATCTTTATTTTAACAAAACACAATTACAGTTCCCACCACTGTACCTAACCACCACGGGTTCGATCCTTGTGGCTGACTGTTGAAGCCCTCTTGGCCTTGCTCAAACAGAGACACTCCAGAAGGTCACGCAGTCCTAAGCACTCTCCCAGAAGATCGACATTGGACTTCATGGCAGCATAGGTCCCGGGACCTCGAGGGGCCGAACCTCATGGGGGAGGTCTCTGAACAATCCAATTACAGATGTCGATTAACCCCATACGTAACAGACATTTCCCTAACCCAATAATACAGCAGCTAATACGTTGTATTCAAACAGGGCTTCTCATGGAAGCGAACATAGCAACGTTTACCCTGATCTGCAAGAAAATCATCCAATCAACACTCGGCAAAGTAGAACTCCGCAACATTATTTACAATTATTAACAATTATTTACAAGGTGTATGTCTGGTTTGCAGCCATCCAATCCATTCTATGCATTTTGCACCTAATTGACAGGGTCTGCAGATGTTCTTATTCTTTTCCTGCAAACACCGGCACCGCTCCGCAGCTTGTCCCAGTTCTGCAGAGAGCAATTCCAAATTGGCCAAATCTCCCAGCAGCCCTGAAGCTTTTACCCCATTTTAAAGTCCTAGCCTCTCCAATCTGGCCAGGATTAACAAGTGTAAATCACGAGGCAGCTTTGTAAAACTGTGGTTGGGCCACGTTTAGAGTATTGAGTGCAATTCTAGTCGAATCATTACATGAAGGGTGTTGTTGCTTTGGAGAGGGTGCAGAAGAGGTCTACCAGAATGCTGTCTAGATTGGAGAGTATTAGCTACAAGGAGGGGTTGGACAATCTTTGATTGTATTCTCTGCAACCTTAGAGGTTAAAGGGGAGTCCTGAGAGACACGTATAAAATGTCCAAACTAAAATGAAGGGCATAGACATGGTAGACTGTCAAAACGTGGAGGAAGAAACTGCAGATGCTGGTTTAAACCGAAGATAGACACAAAAAGCTGGAGTAACTCAGCAGGACCGGCAGCATCTCTGGAGAGAAGGAATGGGTGACATTTTGGGTCAAGACCCTTCAGACTTTTTTCCTAGGGTGAAAAAGTCAGAACCTTTTTCCCAGGGTGGAGATGTCAAAGACTGAAGGGCATGGGTTTAAGGTGAGCGGGCAAAGTTTAGAGGAGATGTGCAGGGCAGGTTTTTTACAGAGGGTAGTGGGTGCCTGGAACGCGCTGCCAGGGGTGGTGGTGGAGGCAGATACAATAGTGGGGTTTAAGAGGCTTTTACATAGGCACGTGGATATGCGGGGAACGGAGGAACATGGATCACTTGCAGACAGAGTTTAACTTGGCCTCTTGCTCAACATGGACATTGTGGGCACTGTTCTATGTTCTGTTTTAAATCATTCCATGCCCTTGAATCTATCCCTTTTCCATTATGATTAAGTGTAGGAAGGAAATGCAGATACTGGTTTACAATGAAGATAGACATAAAATGCTGGAGTAACTCATCGGGTTGGGCAGCATCTCTGGAGAAAAGGAATAGGTGGCGTTTCGGGTTGAGACCCTTCTCCAGACTATTCTGCATCTTCGGTTTAAAGCAGCATCTACAGTTCCCCAGTAATGCTTTCTCACCCACTGAGTTACTCCAGCTTTTTGTGTCTATCTTCGGTTTAAACCAGCATCTGCAGTTCCTTCCTACACACACTTTCTTCAGAGGATGTAGCTGAAGTTTATCTTTTCAGAACTCTCTCAGTGTGGCCAGGTGACAGAGGTCCGTGTTCATGGATGTTTTAATTTTTGAATTGCCAGCATTCTTGAAGCTACTGGTTACATCTTCTTAAAGCTAACATTTATGGCCATCTATGTGTGATATACCAATACATTTTAAACAACGTGAATAAGTCTGTTTGCTTATTCAGGATTGCTCAGCCTACATCGAAACAGCCGCCTACACTCAAACATGAAAACAGTTATTAAATTGATAATGCATAAAATGGTTTACCTCACAAATTTTCAAATACTAGCTGCTCACTCGGATAATTTATTCATAATTTTACTTTGTATAAAATAATTTTCAACTGCAGGATAATAATTTGAATTTCGAAGGGCGTGTGGCTTATTGCAAGTGTCGTCTATCTTCAAACGCAGGAAAACAAATTGCAGAAATCAGGCATTCTGAATGTTCCTACACTTTGTGCAATGATATCTCGGCGAGTTAACATATGTTACCTGAGACTCAAAGAACTGCAGATGCTGGTTTACAAAAAAAGACCCAAAGTGCTGGAATATCTCACTGAGTCAGGCAGCATCTCTGGAGAACATGGATAGACGATGTTTGGGGTCATTGAGCCGTTAAATTGTACTGTGCCTCGGTACAAATGACAATAATAAACCTAAACTGAAGTACAAACTGCAGTTGAGTTGGTTCAGAAGGGGAAATAAAAAGCTTAGCTTCTTTATTGTGGCTGAGCTCACATCCCTCGCACGGGACTGCGTGTGTGTGTAGGTGTAAACAGCTGGCCTTTGCTAACAGCTGCACTTCCATTATTTAAGAGCTCTCCGTTCCTCAGGAGATTGAATTTGTCCATCCCAGTCTACAGCTTTTAAAAGTTGCAATGAGAAGCGTATACTGGCTGCTTGTTATCTTTTTTTTTATTACCTGGAACATTTGCCTGAAGGCAGCCTTGGGCAGGCTTGTCCGAGCCAAAGAAGCGTTATTGACGTGCCACCTCATCCTCTCTGCTTCAGGATTTCGAGCAACAGGAGATGTACTGAGCACGGTTTTAATGGCGCCAAACAAGTTAGGAAGCATTTCCCAACAAATGGTGCTGGAAGATAAGGCTCTCGCATTGTCACACGCCCATCTTTCGAAGCCCAGACCATCACACTAACCAGTCTGTGGAGGAAGGAACAGCAGTTGCTGGTTTAATCTCTCAGTCTGAACAAGGGTCTCAACCCGAAAAGTCTCCTATTCCTTTTCTCCAGAGATGCTGTCTGACCCGCTGAGTTACTCCAACATTTTGTGTCTATCTTCGATGTATACCAACCTCCCTTCTATTGACTTCATCTACACCACGCTGCCTCAACAAGGCCAGCAGCATCATCAAGGACCAGTCTCACCCACTCCCTCTTCTCCCCTCTCCCATCGGGCAAAATGTACAGAAGTGTGAAAACGCACACCTCCAGATTGGGGGACAGTTTCTTCCCAGCTGTTATCAGGCAATTGAACCATCCCACCAACAACTAGAGAGCAGTCTGAAGCGATTATCTATCTCATTGGAGACCCTTGCACTATCTTTGATTGGACTTTGCTGGGATATATCTTGCACTAAACATTCATGCCGTTATCCTGTTTCTGTACACGATGGACAGCTTAACTGGACTCATGTATTGTCTTTCCACTAACTGGCTTGCATATAACAAAAGGTGTTCACTGTACCTCGATACACGTTATAGTAAACTAACCCCAAAGTCAAACTCCTGGAAGGGGTGCAGAGAAGATTTACGAGGATGTTGCCAAGTCCCGAGGGCCTGAGCTACAGGGAGAGAATGGGCAGGTTAGGACTTTATTCCTTGGAGTGCAGGAGGATGAGAGGTGATCTTATAGAGATGTGAAAAATCATGAGAGGAATAGATCGGGTGAATGCCTATGTTAGGGTGAGTGCCTACCCTGTTACACAGGAAACCAGAGAATGTAGCATTAAAATGGGAGGGGATTGAGTTTGATCTGATAATATCTATGTATTGTATTGTTTGAACTGTGTAGATAGAACGCAACACGACGATTTTCATGGTACTTGAGTACACGTCATGATAATAAACCAAAATCTAACCTAAAGGGGAAAGATTTAACAGTGACCCGTGGGGCAACTTTTTCACACAGAGGGTAGTGGGTGTATGGAACGAGCTGCCAGAGGAGATAGTTGAGGCAGGTCCAATAACAGCTTTTAAAAGACATTTGGACAGGTATATGGATAGGAAAGATTTAAAGGTTTATAGTCTGTGGAAGGGTTTCATCCCGAAACGTCACCTGTTCCTGTTCTCCTTAGATGCTGCGTTACATGCTGACTTACACCAGCACTTTGTATCTATCAAGGTTTAGAGGGATATGGGCCAAACACAGACAGGTGGGACTGGAGTAAATGGGGCAACTTGGTCGGCATGGACAAGTTGGGCCGGAGGGCCTGTTTCCATGCTGTTTAACTCCACGACTCTGTGACTGTGTCTCTAACTGTGTGACTGTGTCTCTAACTGTGTGACTGTGACTCTGACTGTGTGACCGTGTGACTGTATGTCTCTGTGATTCTGACTCTGTGTTTCTGTGACTGTCTGTGTGACCGTGTTATTGTGTGACTCTATATCTCTGTGTCTCTGTGACTCTGTGACTCTGTATCTACATGTCACTGTGACTGTGTGACCCCGTGACTCCATGTCTCTGTGTCTCTGTGTGACCGTGTTATTGTGTGACTCTGTGCCTCCTTGCACTAACCGGCACCCCCCGTGTTGCCCCGTGCGCAGGTACACCGGAGAGCCTTGCGGAGAAGGAGCGCCAGCTGTCCGCCATGATCAACCAGCTAATCAGTCTCCGGGAGCAGCTCCTGGCCGCACACGATGAGCAGAAGAAGTTAGCAGCATCGCAGATCGAGAAACAACGGCAGCAAATGGAGCTTGCCCGCCAGCAGCAGGAGCAGGTGAGTGGAGGCATCGGCCCATCTTCATACCCCAGCACAGCCTAGACCAGCAGAGCACGGGGACAGTGGCCCACAATGTCCGTGCCGACCATGATGCCAGGTTAAATGAATCTCCTCTGCCTGCACATAATCCATATCTCCCCATTCCCTGCATATCCACGTGACAATCCTGAAGCCTCTTAAACCCCACTATCGTATCTGCACCACCTTTGGTAGCACGTTCCAGGCACCCACCACATTCAATGTTAAAAAACGTACCCTGCACATCTCCTTAAAATGATGTCCCTCTCACTTTGAAGCTCTGCCCCCTAGTATTTGATATTTGCACCCTAGGAGAAAAGATTATGACTGTCTACCTCATCTATGCCTCTCAACACATACTTATATCACGGTCTACACAAAAAGCTGGAGAAACTCAGCGGGTGCAGCAGCATCTAAGGAGCGAAGGAGATAGGCGACGTTTCGGGTCGAGACCCTTCTTCAGACCCTTCTTCTGAAGAAGGGTCTCGACCCGAAACGTCGCCTATCTCCTTCGCTCCTTAGATGCTGCTGCACCCGCTGAGTTTCTCCAGCTTTTTGTGTAACCCTCGATTCTCCAGCATCTGCAGTTCCTTCTTTAACACTTATATCAAGGTCTCCCTCTACCCTTCAATGCTGTAGAGAAAACAATCTTAGCTTGTCCAACTTCTTGTAGCAAATGTCCCTGAATGCTAGTACAGTGCAAAATAAGGAACTTGCTGCTAAACTTGCTTGTTTGGAGCTTTTCGTGCATTCTAATGTCACGCCCCAGACAAGGACACATGTGACACATAATGTCACGACACATGTGTTCTTCTGTTGGGATTCAAGTCTATGAAAGCTCCCTGAAAGTGATGACACATAGTGTGTGCAGACAGGACGCAGAAGAACGAGAAGCCAAAGCCGAAATGCCGAAAGGACGTGACGTCGAAAAGCCATGACGCCGAACGGACAAGAAGCCTAAAAGCTTCTAGGGTTAGGGTTAGATTATGATTTATCGGGTTAGGGTTAGGGTTAGAGTTCATTTTTTTTAATCCCCCAGGTCGAGGGTAATTTTTTGTGTATTCTTGCAGCAAATAAAGTGTTGCATATCTATTTATCATGTTGGCTTCTTGTCCGTTCGGTGTCATGGCTTTTCGACGTCATGTTCTTTCGGCATCTTAGCTTGGGCAAAATTTGGCGCCCTGGCCGGGTACCAACACATGGATGGAGTGGTAAATAAGGCCCATGGTATGTTGGCCTTCACTGGTGATTGGGCATTGATTATAAAAGTGAGCAAGTCAATTTTAGACAAAAGTGCTGGAGAAACTCAGTGGGTGCGGCAGCATCTATGGAGCAAAGGAAGTTGCCCATTTCCTTCGCTCCATAGATGCTGCCGCACCCGCTGAGTTTCTCCAGCACTTTTGTCTACCTTCGATTTTCCAGCATCTGCAGTTCCTTGTTAAACAGGAAGTCAATTTTAATAGGGCAGCACAGAGGTGCAACGGTAGAGTTGCTGCCTGACGGCGCTAGAGACCCGGGTTCGACACGGACTTTGTCTACACGGAGTTCGTATGTTCTCCCTGTGACCGTGTGGGTTTTCTCCAGGCGCTCCAGATTGATCCCACATTCCAAGATGTGCAGGTTTGCAAGTGAATTGACTTCTGTAAATTGTCCCCAGAGATAGAACTGGTGTACAGGGTATGGCTGGTTGACGGGGACTCGGTGGCCCAAGGGCCTGTTTCCACGCTGTATCTCGAAACTAAATGAAACTGCTCTATGTTCTAAATCATTCCCTCTTCATGCCAATGAATCTATCCCTTTGAAGAAAGTCCATCGATGTAGCTGAAGTTAAGCAGGAAAGGGTGCAGAGATGTTGCCAGGACTCGAGGGTCTGAGCTATAGGGAGAGGTTGAGTAGGCTGGGATTTTTATTCCCTGGAGCGCAGGAGGATGAGGTAGTGATCATATAGAGGTATATAAAATCATGAGAGGACCTAAAAATATGTGGGGAAATCGAGAACCAGAGGACATAGATTTAAGGTGAAAGGGGAGTGATTTTATAGAAATCTGAGGGATAACTGGTGGGTGAATGGAACAAATTGTCAGAGGTGGTAGTTAAGGCAGGTACTATCCCAACATTCAGGAAGCATGTAGACAGGTACATGGGTAGGACAGATAAGAGGAATAAGGACCAAACGCAGGCAGGTGGGACAAGTGTAGCTGGGACATGTTGGTCGGCATGGGCAAATTGGGTCAAAGGGCCTGTTTCCACACTGCATCACTCTATGACATGGCTGCATCCATTCTGCAGTCATTACAGAGTGATGGCTGCCTTTCTAGCCAGGGCTTATGACAGAAATCATATTGACATTGCCAACCTTCTGTAATAGAATGCGGTGTATAATACGGCTCATATGTTGAGCTTGTTTTAATCAGCCTCAGATCACCAAGCTTCCCGTGTCCAAATATTTGCCCACAAGCGACCGTATACACTCTTCTTATAATGGGAAATAAGGTACGAGAATACGTACAAAATAAGAAGTTAGGATGTCATTTAGATATGCATACACGACACAGTAATTAACTGTTGACACTTGTGAATAAGCTAGCTTAAATTAATCTTGACACATTTGCAGACGAGTGATATCTTACAGTGAACACTTTGTAATTATATTTGAAAATGAAAATTAAATGACACTTAAAACTGGGTTGTCATGCTTGATGAAGCAAGAATGTAGTTAGATGGATGAGCGCAATAAAAACAATTTGTTTCTCCCTTGTCGGTAGCCTATTTGAAACGGCAAAAAAAAGTTTTGTTTTTGATTTATTTTGTTAATTTTGTTTTATTTTTAAAAAATACGTTTTTTTCCTCTGTTTCAGATCGCAAGACAACAGCAGCAACTTTTGCAGCAACAGCACAAAATCAACCTCCTCCAGCAGCAAATCCAGGTCAGTCGGTGCACAACCAGGGTGAGGGGAGGGGAGGGGGGGGGGGGTCTCCACTGCACCTATGGGGCCAGGTCAAGAGAAAGTCAAGAGTGTAGGAAGGAACTGCAGAGGCTGGTTTACACCGACGATACACGCTAGATGCTGGAGTAACTCAGCGGGACAGACAGCATCTCTGGAGAGACGGAACGGGTGACGTTTCAGGCCGAGACCAAGTCAAAAGTGTTTTATTGTCCCAGAGAGAACAATGAAATTCTTACTTGCAGCAGCACAACAGAGAATGTAAACATAGTACACTGAAAACAATATCAGAAATGAGAACATGTATATACAGGTATACACACAGTGTGTGTGTATATATATGCACACATATACATACATACATACAAAAGGTAGACACAAAACGCTGGAGTAACATCACTGATGCTGTCTGACCTGCAAAGCTGCTCCAGCTTTCTGTGTCTATCTTTGGTTTAAACCAGCATCTGCAGTTCCTTCCTACACATACATATATTACACCGCAAGTTGAAGGAACAGCACCTCATATTCCGCTTGGGGAAGTCTGCATCCTCTGGGCTTAAACATTGAATTTTCTCAATTCTGTTAACCCTTGCTGCCTCCTCCCCTTCCCACCTCTCCCTCAGCCCTTAGGCCCTGGCATTCCCTCTCTCTCTATCTCTCCCCCACCCAAGTCGCACTAGCTTCTCATTTTCACACTACAAACAGCTTACAATGGCCTGTTTCCTTTATCATCGATACTTTTTTGCATATCTTTCATTCATTGTTCTTTATCTCTCCACATCACCGTCTATATCTCTCGTTTCCCTGATCCCTGACCAGTCTGAAGAAGGGTCTCGACCCGAAACGTCGCCTATCTCCTTCGCTCCTTAGATGCTGCTGCACCCGCTGAGTTTCTCCAGCCTTTTGTGTACCCTACATATATAAATGTGTGGGTGTATATATATAATATATAAATACACACACACACATACGTACACATAAAACCCCCCAGTATTATTGCAGAAAGACAAAGCCTCTGTACAGAAGGATGTGGATACAGAGAGAGTAATGACCAAAGAATATGTTACTCTTTGTGTGCCCGTTACAGAATGAATATGCAACACACAGACAGTCGCTCCACTCTTTTAAACCTCTCCCTCTATCATTTATCTGTGCTCTGTGAATGGCTCGATTGTAATCATGTGTAGTCTTTCCACTGCCTGTTTAGCACACATTAGAAGTTTTTCACTGCACCTCAGTATACGTGACAATAAACGGAACCAAACTAGTCATTATGGGGGTATAAATCAACATATTAGTAAAAATCCTTCCAAGCTCATAACCAAATTAAATGCAGGCCAAATGTGCAGGACGGAATTGCAGATGGCGGTTTACACCGACGAAAGAAACAAAATGCCGGAGTAACTTAGTGGGACAGGCAGCATCTAATGAGGGAAGGAATGGGTGAGGTTTTGGGTCCAGACCCTTCTTCAGACTGAGTGCCAGGGGAGAGGGAGAGTAGAGATATGTGAAGGGTAAAGTGTGAAAATGTCAGATCAAAGCAGAGGATCGAAAATGTAGACTGGACCATTCTACATGAGGGGAAGGTGACAACGAGGTATAACATCAGCAGAATTAATCGGGTGAATCGACAGTGAAACTAGTGGGGGAGGGATGGAGAGAGAGGTCACTAGAAGTTAGAGAAATCAATTATCATACCGCTGGGTTGTAAGCTGCCCAAGCGAAATATGAGGTTCTGTTCCCCCAAATTGCCTGTCCCACTGAAGTTAGTTTAGAGATACAGCGCGGAAACAGGCCCTTCGGCCCACCGAGTCCGCACCGACCAGCGATCCCCGCACATTAACACTATCCTACACACACTAGGGACAATTTTACACATACACCAAGCCAATTAACCTACACACCTGTACATCTTTGGAGTGCATTTTGTGGCTACCTAAGTGTCGGCTAGGTGAGATAAAGAATTTTAAAGTTCCCATCAAAGATCTAACCACGTTGGTGCGAGGAAATTCTAAAGAAAAGCTCGTGGAGCTAAAATATTCAGCTCTTTCATTCAGTTACTCAGCCAGCTCTCTTGATTAGATTTGACGAACTTCAGTGATAGATCTCAACACAGAGAGAATTAAAACGTGACGCCGTATCTCCGCTTGGTTTGCTTCCACTTCTGCCGCACTTGTGCTGCTCAAATAACACGTTTTATTTTAAACTAAATTCCGCTCAGGTCCTTTTTAACAAATGAAAGATTCAAAATTTTCTGCAAATTACAACACTAATTATTTGTTCAGTTTTTGCATTACTTTGCAGCAATGTGTGAGGAACTTTTCACACGTATTGAATCTGCAGGGAGTTAGCAAACTAACACCTGTAAAACACATTTCTTCACAAATTCTTTGTACATTTCAGTTCACGGTGAGTTGCTCCAGTCTTGTTAAATAAAAGGACAGATGATGTGTAATATGATTATTTTTTAAAATTTTAATTAGAATACACATGAAGTTGTTTGGACCCTTATCATGGTTTGTGTTGAATGCTGGAAAGAAGCTTTGTCCTACCTGTGGAAGCTGACTCTTCCTAACAACCTCTTTTTATCAGGTGGCTCCTGTTAATTAAATCTGCTGGTCTTAAGTTTACTTTACTTTAGTTTAGTTTAGGTTAGTTTAGAGATACAGTGCCGAAACAGGCCCTTTGGCTCACCAAGACTGCACCGACCAGTGATCCCTGCATATTAACACTACCCTACACGCACAAGGCCAATTTTATATTTATACATTGATACCAAGCCAATTAAACTATAAACCTGTATGTTTTTGGAATGTGGGAGGAAATCGAAGATCTCGGAGAAAACCCACATGGTCACAGGGAGAACGTGCAAACTCCGTACAGACATAGTCAGGATTGAGCCTGGGTCTCTGGTGCTATAAGGCAGTAGCTCTACCGCTGCCTCAATCTTCAATCAGTACTTTAACCCCAACTACAATCAGTCTGGGTTCTGACCCGATACATCAGCTATCTATTCCCTCCACAGATGCTGCCTGACCCAGTGAGTCCCTCCAGCACTTTGTCTTTCGCTCACTCTCCAATAAGTACATCACAACAGGAGAGATCTAAATCAACTTGTTCCCACTCAGACCAGGACAACCTATGGAAAGTAGCCATTCAGCTGAGCACGAGATGTAGTTGAAAATAACTGTCGATGCTAGAATCTTGAGCAAATCACCAAGTGCTGGAGGAACTCAGCAGGTCAGGCAGCATCTGTGGACAGAATGGACAGATGACGTTTCGAGTGGGGTAAAATGTCATGTGTCCATTTTCCATCACAGATGCTGCCCGGCCTGCTGAGTTACTCCAGTAATTTGTGTTTTGGTCTTGATTCAGGTCTTGATTAGTTTGCATATATCGCTAACAGATCTCTGCTGAGAATAACCTGCTCTCTGCAGTTTTATATTCCAGTATCAGTCAGCACTGACAGGAGAGGAGACAGGGGAGAAAACACCTCTCATAGATCACTGAACGTGATCTTCATTGAAACTCACATCTATCATGTTGTAACATTTACTGGTTCAGGAGCTTTCAACTTATCCAATGTGTTTCCTTTCACTTGTCGTTGCATTTATATTCTCTTCATTATTTTGCTCGGGAATTTACGATGCTGCAGTCTGAGATACAGAGATTCATAGAGCCACACAGCATGGAAACAGGCCCTTCGGCCCATCCTATCCATGCCAACCAGATGCTCTATCTAAGCTGGTCTCATTTGCATGTGTTTAGCCCTTATCCCACTAAACATTTCCTGTCCATGCCCCTGCCCAAATGTTGTTTAAATGTTGTTATAGTATTTGCCTCAACTATCTCATTTGGCAGCTTGTTCCCTATTCCTACCATTCTCTGTGCAAAAATATTGTCCCTCTGCTTCCTATTAAATCTTTCTCTTCTCACCTTAAACCTACTGTATGTCCTCTGGTTTTTGATTCCCCACAGTAGGTAAAAGACTCTGTATTCACGCTATTAACTCCCCTCATGATTTCATACACCTCTATAACATCACCCCTCAGCCTCCTGTGCTCCAAGGTACAAAGTCCTTGTCTGCCCAAACTCTCCCTATAGCTCAGGCCTTGGAGTCCTGGCAACATTCCTCGTAAATCTTCTCTGCACCCTTTCTAGCACAATGACACCCTTCCTACAGCAGGGCGATCAAAACCCAACATAACACTCCAAATGTGGCTTTGTACAACTGTAACACAGCATCCCAACCTATACTCAAGGGACATGCCCCAAAATGTTGCCTGTCCATGTTCTGCAAAGATGGTGCCTAACCCATTTAGTTACTCCTGCACTTTGTGTCCTTTTCTGTACTCAATACCTTAACTGATGAAGGACCATGTTTAATTTTTTTAGTTTAGTTTCAAGATACAACATGGAAACAGGCCCTTCAGCCCACTGAGTCAGCACTGACCAGCGATCCCCGCACATTAACACTATCCTACACAAACTCGGGACAATTTACACTTATACCAAGCCAACTAACCTACTAACCCATGCATCTTTGGAGTTTGGGAAGAAACTGAAGATCTCAGAGAAAACCCACTTGGTCATGGGAAGAACGCACAAACTCCGTTCAGACAGCACCCGTAGCTAGGATCGAACCCAGGTCTCTGGCACTACAAGCGCTGTAAGGCAGCAACTTTACCGCTGCGCCACCATGCCAGCCTGTACCGAAAGCTTTGTTTACCACCCTCTCCACCTGTGTCGTCTCTTTCAGGGAACCACCAGATCCCTCTGCTCGACAACAATCCCTTGGGCCCTGCCAATCATTCTGAAAAATAGATTTAAGAAACTACAAATAGAAAAAGTCCATTCTGGCTATCAGTGTATTAAGTGACACTTAAAATGTACACTAATCCCGTTATGGATTTTAATGTTATGGGAGAAATCTCTCTGTCAGTATTTACTGATCTCTAAGGGCTATCAAGTGAATCAATATTCATTCACTCACACAATCCTCCTCTCATCCCTTCAGCAAGGCAAGAAATGTCAAGTGCCAGTTCTGGTGGTTTAACCCTTGCTTCAGAGTACATATGTTGTGCAGAGAAAGATAGACACAAAGTGCTGGAGTAACTCAGCGGGTCAGGCAGCGCCTCGGGAAAACATGGATAGGTGACGTTTCACAGCGTGATGGAGGAACTCAGAGGGTCAGGCAGCATCTCTGGAGAAATGGATATGTGATGTTTCGGGTCAGGAACGTCACTTATGTAAGCATTATCAGAGGTTGGATTGGATAATATTAGTAGCAACATATTTAGTTTAGTTGATCATTGTCACGTGTGCGGAGGTACAGTGAACAGCATTTGTTGCGTGCTAGCCAGTCAGCAGATAGACTATACATGGTTACAATCGAGCCGTCCACAGTGTACAGATACAGGATAAAGGGAATAACGTTTAATACAAGATCAAATCCAATAAATTCTGATTAAGGATAGTTTAAAGGTCTTCAATGAGGTACAGCGGAGATCAGGCCTGCTCTCTAGTTGGTGAGAAGACGGTTCAGTTGCCAGATAACAGCTGGGAAGCAGCTGCTGAATATGGAGGTGTGCGTTTTCACCCATCCCTTCCTCTCGCCTGATGGGAGAGGGGAGGAGAGGGAGTGACCTTGGATAGGTAGGTGCAGCAAACAATGAAACGTCACCTATCCATGTTCTCCAGAAATGCTGCCCCACTTTCCCGAGCTGCTCACGAATTTTCACCAGTTTTCCCCTTGATTCAAACTTGGAGAATGTTCGTGACGGGTCCGTAGGAGTCCGTAGATATATGGTAGCAGCTCGTTATGTCAGCCGTGGGTACACGGGGCATTAAATGTTGCAATTTTTCTCCTCCCAACTATCTTTTTACTCGTGGACATTTTTTGTCATGCTGGGAAAAACGTCCCAACTTCCCTGCTGCACCGTGTACCTGTGGCTGACGTTACGTGAGCAGCTCGGGAAAGTGGGACAGGTCCTTAACCTGCTGAGCTACTCCAGCATGATGTTGCGGTCTAACCAGCACACACAGTTCCTTGTGACTACATAATGCCAGGAAGCGAGCCTTTGATTTTTACAGAAACTAATCTGACAAGCAGAAATTTGCAGAGGCCCTGTTTTATCTTACTATCCTTTGGTGTCTGTGTAGAATCTGTTTGTTGTTCTCTATCTGTTGCCTCAGTGATCATGCTCCAGTCAATTGAAGTTGGGTTACAGAAGTGAGTTAGAGCAGGTGGATAAGGTAAGATAGAGAATGGCTGGGTGTTGCAGGATTGAGGGGGGCCTCGTTAAATTGTGATGTTATGGGTTTGATCTACACTGTCGTGCCAGTGAGCCACGACGGCGTACTGTGTTTGTCAGGGAAGGGGTAACTCAAGAGTAATGGTAATTATTCTCAATGCCTCTGGAGGCCGTAGGTTTCTCTCTTATTTATCATGTAAGTGATCTCTTACCGATGGGCTCAGGTAGCCAATGTACATGTTATAAATCAAGGCCGCTAAAGAAACCTGACACTTCAATTGGAACAGTCGCGCGGCCTGATGCGACTTTGAAAGCCGCCCGCAGATTTAAACAGGACAAACAGGCCCTCTACATTGCCATTCTTAATATGAACTTCACAGGTTTAAAAGACACAAGCAACTGCAGATTTGGGTTTGCAAAAAAAATGACACAAAGTGCTGGAGTATCTCAGCGGGTTAGGCAGCATCTCTGGAGAACAAGGATATGATCCTCCACCTCTCGTTTCCCTTTCCCCTGACTCTCAGTCTGAAGAAGGGTCCCAACCTGAAACATCACCTATTCCTTCTCTCCAGAGATGCTGCCTGCCTCACTCAGTTACTCCAGCATTTTGTGTCTATCTTCAGTATAAACCAGCTTCCTTTCTACACGTTTTATCCAGCTGTGTATTTGTCTCTTGGTTATTTTTTTTAAACTTTATTTGTTCCTTATTATGGGTTTTACAGAATAATACGTTTACATGTCTGTTGTGCTCCTGCAAGTAAGAATTTCATTGTTCAGTTTTGGGACAAATGACAGTAAAACAGTCTTGACTCTTGAGGTGATGGTTTGGGTTGAGGTACATCAACAAGGGTCCCAACTCGAAACGCCACCTATCCATGTACTGCAGTGATGCTGTCTGACCTGCTGAGTTACTCCAGTCTTTGTGTCTTCTTTTCTTCACAGAGTTAACATGATAATTCTGTACATTCTGTGGCAGGGGTTATGAGGAGCAGGCAGGAGAATGGGGTTTGGAGGGAAAGATTGATCAGCCATGATTGAATGGCGGAATAGACTTGATGAGCCGAATGGCCCACTTCTGATCTTATCACAATGAGCTTATGACTTATTATAAAATAACATTTTTTAATACTTGTACTCACTGGAGTTTTCATACCTCTCTGTCCTCCCCCTTTCAAGAGATCAAAAACAAGTCCAGCAATTGACTTTTATTTTTACCAGGCTGTCACTAATTATCCAAAAGGGCAGCTAATTGAATGGCAGCCTGTCTTTCCCTTTGAAGTGCAGAGTGGCATTTGCAGTTGTCACACAAAGCCCAGTGCGCTTGTAACTTGGCTTCTCTGTCATTTTCAATTTCTCTGTGGAATACCAAACACGAGGTCAGAGGTGTATGCCCTTGGGACATGGGGAAGGTGTTTGTAGCGGTTCTGATAATGGGGGGATGCATTCTGCTGCTAGCTCACATGCAGGTAGGTGAGTTCAGACTGAGCTTCATTATGTCTCTTTAAAGGTGGGTCAATGATGGTCGAGCTGTTGCCTCACTGTGCTAGAGACATGGGTTCATTTCTGACCTGTCTGCGTGGAGTGTGCACTTTCTCCCTGGGACCGTGTAGGTTTCCTCCGGGTGCTTGGGTTTCTTTACATTGGACTTTAGACATTATGGATGCAGCACAGAAATAGGCCCTTTGGACCACTGAGTTCACGCCTACCAGAACCGGCATTATTCTACACACTAGGGACGATTTACAATTTTACAGCAGCAAATTAACCCACAAACCGCCACCACCTTGGAGCATGGGGGGAAACCGGAGCATCTGGGGAAAGCCCACAGGGTCACAGACAGAACGCACAAACAGCATCTGAGGTCAGGATCGAGCCCAGGCCTCTGGCGTGTGAGGCAGCAGATCTACCGGTGCACCACTGTGCTGCCCCACCCCCTGGCTTTAGTCTCCACTTCCAAATGTACAGAGCAAAGCACTGTTAGAAACAGAGGGACAAAGATGTCCGTTGTCTTGCGAGATGCAAATTAATTTGAAATCATTAGAATCTTTAAGCAAATATATTGAAAGGCTTTCAGAAGGTTGGAAGGTGTTTGTAAGACTACTGTGTTAATTTAATTTTTATTGGCCTGAAAGTGTAGCTTACTTAGAATGAAGACAGTGCCTCTCTGTATGTAATAAGCTGCCATATGGCAATGGTGTGTTTCAGTATAAGATAATGTGTCACTAGTTTGAGTGTAACCAGTAGGGTGGGGTTAAGACTCACGTAATTACTTGTACCATACCCTATTATGGTTTTCAAAGATACATTCCAGTTTGTTTTAAAGTATTTCAAAGTTCAGTGTATACCACTCATTCCTGCGTGGAACCTCGAACAACATAGCTTTTCGATAATTACTGCATGTGAGACCACACTGCAGTTATTGATAAAGTGGAGTTGAAACATTGATGACTTCTCAAATCAAAAATGAACACTGGCAAACTCAATTGAAGTTTGGAAGTGGCACGGTGGCGCAGCAGTAGAGTTGCTGCCTCACAGCGCCCGAGACCCTGGTTCAATCCTGACTGCGGGTGCTGTTGTATGGAGTTTGTATGTTCTCCCTGTGACCGCATGGGTTTTCTCCAGGTGCTCCGGTTTCACGTACAGGTTTGTAGGTTAATTGGCTTTGGTAAAATTGTAAATTGTCCCGAGTGTGTAGGATGGTATTAATATAAGGCGTGATCGCTGGTCGGGGCGTGGACTTGGTGGGTCAAAGGGCCTGTTTCCGCAATATAACTCTAAACTAAACTAAACTGAGCTTGAGATGCCATTTCCAATCATAGTCCCATAAATCAGAATAACATGTGCGAACAACACAAGGAAAGTGGATATGATAAACTACAAATTCATAAAGTGGGCTTGAGGTGGGTTTGCCCAAGTGTACATAAAGGACATATCATTAAGGGATGATTCATCAGGAAGAGGTCAGAAAGGCTCGGTATATTTTGGATGATTGAGATTTGTTGGTCTTCTTTAAACAAGATAGATAGGAAATCCTGTTTGAGATTATATCCATTGACTAAGTTATCTTTTATAGAGGTATACACAACCATGATTTAAATCCGGTGTTAACTCTCATATTGGAATGGAATGGAATGCATTATGGAGGACTCTAATGTGTTATAAACTTTGTACAGTGACCCTGACAAGAAAGCTTTGTCAACAGAATTCTTGAAAAGGATTTGATGCATATTTGAAGGATTGAGTTTGAAGGATTCCGATATAATGGGTCTGTCCCACTTGGCGATTTTTCAGGCAACTGCCGGCGACTGTCATAGTCGTAGCAGGTTGCCGACAAACCGGCGACAACCTACATCATCCTGGCGATAACCTGCGATAGCACCTACGTCTGGAGAAGTCAAGCTACGCTCATTGGCGTCAAACTCACTGCTGAAAGTTTAGCGGCGACCAGAACGACGCTACGACTTTTTGCGCGACTGAGGAGACGACTCCCGGCGAACATATGGCAACAAGCTAGTCACCTGTAGTTGCCTAAAGAATCGCCTCCGTGGGACAGGCCCATTACTCTCATATATTTATTCAATATTAAAAGCCAATAGTTATTTGTAGGATAGGTTCACAGGTTTCCAAATACAAATGGTAGAGCCACTATTCACAGCGCCAGAGATGCAGGTTCAATGCTGATCTCAAGTGCTGTCTGTGTGGAGTTTGCGTGTTCTCTCTGTGAGTACATGGGTTTCCTCTGGGTGCTCCTGTTTCCTCCCTCATTCATTGTTCTATCATCATTTAATTCTGGGGTTAGTCCTGTGTCCTTAATTCTTTATTGTAATGGGGTGAAGTTCACTGGAAAGGTGATCTACTCGCTCTGTCCATACATGTGTCTTCCTACTCCTAACTAGAACTTGAGTTTAGTAATATTAAGGCCCTGTCCCACGATGCGAGTTCACCCAAGAGTTCTCCCGAGTTTTAAAAAAAATCAAACTCGTGATAAGTACGTAGAATGTACGTCGGAGCTCGTGGATGTCTCGTAGCGGCTCGTAACGCTAGCTGCAGGTACTCGGGAAACGCGGAAAGTCGTGAAGTTTTTTCAACAGTGAAAAATTTCCAAGACTGAAAATTACCCGTGATGAGGTGCCACGAGTTTGATTTTTTTTTAAACTCGGGAGAGCTCTTGGGTGAACTCGCATCGTGGGACAGGCCCATAATAGTGGAAAGAGCAAAACCCACTAAGTGTCTAGAGTTTAATTGCCGTACGTATTTATAAGCAAAGGAACAGTAAAAATCTTACCTGCTGCTCTGACATTCTTTTCTCTCTTCTCTCTCTTGACTAAGCACAATGGTGGCACAGTGGCACAGCGGTACAGTTGCTGCCTCACAGCACCAGAGACCCGGGTTTAATCCTTCCCTCGGGTGCTGCCCGTACGGAGTTTTCTCCCTGTGACCGTGTGGGTTTTCTCTGGGTGCTCCGGTTTCCTCCCACATTCCAAAAGCATGCTGTACTGCTGCGCCACTGTGCCACCCATACATTAACAACCCCAGACACTTGAGCAGATTCGAGTGGAGGGTTTGTGAGCGGCTAGCAGGAAAGATTATTTCTCTTTTTGGAAACCACCTGGGTGTAAATAATATTAAAACCGCCACCTTTGCTGTGTGTCTGAAAAAGCCACAAAGTATTAAAAGCAAACAACAAAACTATGGATATTTTAAATTCCACCACCAGTTTGTGTCTGGAAGCATTGATTTATTCAGACTGTTATTTCAAATTTTGAGTGATTAATTCTGCTTGCCGTTTGGCCCATGGCACCATCAGGAGAGGGCATGTAGGAAGATGGATCATTGACAGAGGTAGTGGCTGCATTCACGGAGATGTCGTAGATAACATTTGTTTGGATCAAACAAAGTTACAGGCATTGCACGAAAACGGGGTGGAAAATGCAGTCAGTGCGAATCAAATAAAGACTTTGAAACAGGAGCAGCTCATACAAAGTTAAATCAGAGTTGAGTCAAGTCCAGAGTGTTTCATTGTCATAGGTCCCAAAACGGAACAATGACGACATTCTTACTTGCAGCAGCACAACAGAATATGGAAACATAGTATTCTGTAAACATCATAATAAACGACCAAACAAGTTCAGTATATATTCACATGACCGGGGTTCGATCCTGACCTCGGGTGCTGTCTGTGTGGAGTTTGCACGTTGTCCCTGTGACTGTCTGGGTCTCTTCCGGGTGCTTCCGTTTCCTCCCACGTCCCAAAGACGCGCGGGTTTGTCGGTTAATTGGCAAGCTGTAAATTGCCGCTAGTGTGTAGGGAGCGGATGTAAACGTGGGATCACATAAGCTAATGTGAACGGGTGATCGATGGGCAGCATGGACTCAGTGGGCCGAAGGGCCTGTTTCTATTCTAAACTAAACTTATGCATTCCACTTGCTCAATGGATCTGTGCTTCAGTGTGTCGGGACAGTTAATATACAGTTAATATTTTCCATTCAGTGCCTGTGCTATTTATTCTATCCATTAACTTTTGTTTAAGTTAACACTCTGGAGAGAGGAAGAGGCCCCTCTAACTACTGGTGTGAGTTAGCTGAGTGATCCCGTATTATACAGAAAGACAAGGAAATGGGTGGCAATCATGTGAACACAGGAGTGCTTTATTCTCTGTCTCAGTGCCCGTAGATTTTAATATAACAAGATGTGAGACCCTGCTTCTTGTGCTCCTCTGCTCACCACTTGCACTGTTCAATGGTCTCTGTTAATTGTGTGGCCTCAAACACCCATTCCTTATGCAGATCTGGTTTTACTTATCAAAGCCAGACCCGCTTCTCCCTGCCTGCTGTGTGGTGGCAGCACAGTGCGCTCGCTACCAGCTTCTTATTCCATCTCCCCTGTACAAAGCTCCACAGCTGTCAGTGCAGGGACATGAACCTCACTTCTATCCTTCGCTCCAGCTTCTGTCTAGAAAGTAGATTACATGGTAGCTGGGTCATCTATATGTATGATATATATTATACAGATACATAGTTATATATGGTTATATATATATAACCAGCTACTATGTGATTCTATTAGATCATCTTTATATATGATTTGATGTGTGTATATGTACGTATGTGTGTATTTATATATGTGTATGTATATAGACGCACACTGGGACACACGCACACGCATATATATAAGGGTATATACAGTACGTACATACGCACACACACATCCACACACATACACATGCATACATATATATACAAACACACATAGACACATGTATGTATGTACATATGTATACACACACACACACATACCCTCACACGGACGGACACATGCGCACACACGGACTGATACACACGCACACAGACACACACACGGGGGCACACACGCACACCACACACACATATACACACACACACACATACACATATACACACACACGTATACATACGCATATACACATACACACACATATATACGGACACACACACGGACACATGCACACATACACATGCACAGACACACACACATACATGCAGAGACACACACGCACACACGGACACACACCACACACACCACACACACGGGCACACACACACACACGGGCACGCACACACGGGCACACGCACACGGACACACACACACGGACACACACACACGGACACACGCACACACACACACACACGGGCACAGGCACACGCACACGCACACAGACACAGACACAGACACAGACACAGACACACTCTTCATGTTTACCCACCACACTAAGCAGAGCAGATGAAGTGATGGATTGGGTTGTATATGGAGCCGGTGATGGGTAAGTATTGCCTGCTATGTGACTGGCAGCTCTGCTGCAGCTGAGTAGTCCCCTGAGACGAGTCTTTGTTCCTCTGTACTTGACAGGCATGTGTCTGCTAAATGAGAGCTTAATTTCTCTCATGTGTGTGCAATTTCCAAGCCCAACAAAGCATCCGAGACTGCAGTTATTTAAAAGCTCCAGATCTGGGGGAAGCAGGATTGGGAAGGTGATGTTGAAGGGCTAATTGGTTGCTGTAGTTTAGCAGATGTTTTCAAGGAGTTGCACCAACACAGAGGGCTACTGCACTTGATCTGCAAAGCTATATTCCACAAGGAGGAAGAGGATTTGATGGTTCAATTTAGCAACCAAATCCAGCAAGATGCCGACTTAACTTCCCACTGGTCTTTTAAATCAAGAATATCCCATGATCGTACTTGTAAGAGGCAGATACGAGGAACTGCAGATGCTGCTTCATGCAAAAAAAACCCCCACAAAATGCTTTAGGTTACATCTGAATTAAGATGTTTCCCTTATCCAGTATCTGTACACTGTGGGTGCCTTGATAGTAATCGTGAATAGCACGCAACAAAAAAGCTTTATACTGTACCTCGGTACATGTGATAATTACACACTCAAGTAAACTAAATGTTGAAGTATCCAAGACTAGAGGGCATGTGAGGGGGCAAAGTGTGTGGGGTAAGTTATTTTACGCAGAGGGTGGTGGGTGCTTGGAACACGCTGCCGGGAGTAGTGGTGGAGTCACACACAATAGTGGTGTTTAAGAGGCTTTCAGATGGGAGCATGGATATGCAGGGAATGGAGGGATGCAAAGCACAAAGTGCTGGAGTAACTTGGCGGGTCAGGTAGCATCTCTGGAGGACGTGGATATGTGTTAGGAGTGCAGTGGGATATAAAGAAGGGTCCCGACCCGAAACGTCACCTTGGTAAGAGACAGACTGGCTATTCACGGGCTGAGAACATTCTCATGTAACAAGAAAGGAAAGGATTAGCAAATGTTAACGCGCGTCCCTTCCAAATTGAGAAAAAATAAATTATAATATGGAAACAGAATGGGGTTAAAAAAAGTTAAACATGTTCCATGCACCCACCATTAATAATTGTTTAGGATATTAACGTAAAAAGAAATTGAATGAATGAAATCAGAGACACAAAGTGCTGGAGCAGCTCAGCGGGTCATGAAGCATCACTGGAGAAAAGGAATAGGTGATGTTTTGGGTCGGAACCCTTCTGCAGATGGATGATGGATATCTTTGATGCTGTTCAGTTTGGTTTAGAGATACAGCATGGAAACGGGTCCGATGGCCAGCTGAGCACGTGCCGACCAGCGATCACCCCGTACCATATAACCATATAACAATTACAGCACGGAAACAGGCCTTCTCGGCCCTTCCAGTCCGTGCCAACCATTTATTTTCCCCTAGTCCCATCTACCTGCACTCGGACCATACCCCTCCATTCCCTTCCCGTCCATATACCTATCCACTTTACTTTTAAATGTTAAAATCGATCCTGCCTCCACCACTTCTGCTGGAAGATCATTCCACACAGCCACCACTCTCTGAGTAAAGAAGTTCCCCCTCATGTTACCCCTAAACTTCTGTCCCTTAATTCTCATGTCATGCCCTTTTGTTTGAATCTTTCCTACCCTCAATGGGAAAAGCTTATCCACGTCAACTCTGTCTATCCCTTTCATCATTTTAAAGACCTCAATCAAGTCCCCCCTTAACCTTCTGCGCTCCAAAGAATAAAGACCTAACTTGTTCAACCTTTCTCTGTAACTTAGTTGCTGGAACCCAGGCAACATTCTAGTAAATCTCCTCTGTACTCTCTCTATTTTGTTGACATCCTTCCTATAATTAGGTGACCAAAATTGTACACCATACTCCAGAATTGGTCTCACCAATGCCTTGTACAATTTTAACATTACTTCCCTACTCCTATATTCAATGCTCTGATTTATAAAGGCCAGCACACCAAAAGCTTTCTTTACCACCCTATATACATGTGATTCCACCTTCAGGGAACTATGCACAGTTATTCCTACATCCCTCTGTTCCACAGCATTCCTCAATGCCCTACCATTTACCATGTACGCTAACACTATCCTACACACTTGCCACAATTTACTATTTTTACCAAAGACAATTAACCTACAAACCTGTACATGTTTGGAGTGCGAGAGGAAACTGGGCACCATGTGGACCCGGGTCTCTGGAGATGCAAGGCTTTGCCACCATTCCACCCTTGTTGGAGTGTTTATATTCAAGAAGTGTGCTTTGTTTTGAATATCTATGAAGAAAGTGGGTTGTGCTACCTGTTATCCATGTCCCAGGGCGAGATTGGCGACCCATGATACACCACAAGAAGGTTTGTGTGATCATGCAGTGGTCAAGTAGCTGTCTGTGAAAAAGGACTTCCAGCTTGTCGTTTACAACAGTTATAGGGTCATGGAGCTGTATAGCACCAACACAGGCCTTTCGGCCTACCTTGTCCATGCTGGCCAAGATGGCACACTAAGTGGGGCGGCACGATGGCGCAGCGGTAGAGTTCTGTCTGACAGCGCCAGAGACCTGGGTTCGATCCTGACGACAGGTGCTGTCTGTATGGAGTTTGTACGTTCTCCCTGTGACCATATGGGTTTTCTTAAGTTAATACATTTATAGGTTATAGGAGCAGAATTAGGCCATTCAGCCCATTAAGTCCATTCCGCCATTCAATCATGCCTGATCTATCTTTCCCTCACAATCCCATTCTCCTGCCTTCTCCCATAACCCCTGACACTGGTACTAATTATGGCTGCTGCTGTTTTCTTCCACACTCCAAAGACATGCAGGTTTTGTAAATTTTGTAAAATTTGTAAATTCTCCCCAGTGAAGGTGCTAGTGTACGGGGTGATCGCTGGTCGGCGCAGACTCGGTGGGCCAAAGGGCTTGTCTCCAAGCTGTATCTGAATCTCTAAAGTCCGAAGAGTCCCATTTTCCTGCAATGGCCCATATCCCTCTAAATCCTTCCTATCCATATATCCGGCCAAATGTCATAATTGAATCCGATTCTGTAGCTTCCTCTGGCAGCTCGTTTCAGATATGGACTACCTGAGTGAAAATGGTGTCCTTGAGGTCCCTCTTAAATTGCTCCCCTCTCACCTTTAGCCTATGCCCTTTAGTTTTAGAATCCTCTACCCTGCAGCAAAAAAGGCAGGGAACCTTTATTTATCCACCGCTCTCCTGATCTTGTTCACTTCAATAGGGATGCCTGGTGCCAGCTAAAGCAGAGAGAAAGCATAGTCGAGGTGACCTGTACAAGATCAGAGAGCAGAGACAAATAAAAGAAGTAACGTTATAAACCAATATGTTTCTGAAATAATTTCCAGTTTAATATATACATAATGGGTACAGTTTGTAATATATACAAGTAGAGAAAGACATTGATTGGATGTGGAGAGGATGTTTCCACTAGTGGAAGAGTCTAGGACCAGGGGGCACAGCCTCAGAATAAAAGGACGTACCTTTAGAAAGGAGATAAGGAGGAATTTCTTTAGTCAGAGGTTGGTGAATCTGTGGTGGAGGCCAAGTCATGGGAGATTGGAAATTTAAAGCGGAGATTGACAGATTCTAGATCAGTAAGGGTGTCAAAGGTTATGGTGAGAAGGCAGGAGAATGGGAAAAAAATCAGCCATGATCGAATGATGGAACAGACTCGATGGGCAGAATGGCCTAATTCTGTTCCGATGTCTTGTGGTATTACAATCTTATGTGTGTACCACATTTCATTTTGTATGGAGTTCATTTGGAGAACACAAATCATTGCTATCTATTACAGAGTTAGTCAATGTATTTATGCCTAATTCTCTCTCTAGCCTGTTTGTTTGTATAATGAAGCTCAGAGTCTTTATTTCATTAGGTGTCCTGAGAAGTGGCAGTGTATAGTTTTACTGAAACCCAATACTAAATAGATCCAATTACCCTGCGTGATTGTCCATTGAGTTGGAAGAAGAATTAGAGGGAACCTGTCTTTGTAACAGGGAAAGTAGCACATTCACAAAAGGGGGGTTGCTGTCAACCTTTGCTGTCTCTTTCCATTATTTTAATGGGAACGCTGAACGTTTGAAGATGTCTGCACACCGTCACTGAAACATTTTGAATTCTGAATATTCCTGCAGCTTTTTTCACACACACATTGATCTCCTGACCGAATCAAAGCTGAGGTAGGCTTTCAATTTGTTCTTGGTACATCAGTGACTTATTATTTGGGAGAGAAACCTTTCTAATGATGCGTTTACACGGCTCTTTGATGAAGTTTCACCTCCAAATCAGAGAAAGCGCAACTCATTTCTGCAGAAAGACCTAATTTAAGGGGAGGGGGGGGGATCGAAATCTCACTGAAAACATAAATAGCGGCAAAAATCATCATTTTACAGCACGGAAGCTATTAAAAAGGCCAAGCATTGACTTTTGTTTTAAAAGATGTAAATGATCAAAGTTGTATGCAACTATTTATCCACAAAAACAATGTCTGTGGAATTAGACCTCATTTTAGAGCATTATTGAGAATATTTTGATTAAGGCAGACATTTACAGAGAGGGTGAATTAGATTGTAAGGCAGAGGGATAGCAAGAGAAAGGATCCTTTCAGAGCAAAAGGATTTGAGTATAGGACAGGGAGGTTCTACTGCAGTTGTACAGGGTTTTGGTGAGGCCACACCTGGAGTATTGCGTACAGTTTTGGTCTCCAATTCTGAGGAAAGACATTCTTGCCATAGACGGGGTACAGAGAAGATTCACCAGACTGATTCCTGGGATGTCAGGACTTTCATATGAGGAGAGACTGGATAGACTCTGCTTGTACTCGCTGGAATTTAGAAGATTTTGGGGGGATCTTATAGAAACTTACAAAATTCTTAAGGGGTCTGAAGAAGGGTCTCGACCCGAAACGTCGCCTATCTCCTTCACTCCTTAGATGCTGCTGCACCTGCTGAGTTTCTCCAGCTTTTTGTGTAACCCAAAATTCTTAAGGGGTTGGACAAGCTAGATGCTGGAAGATTGTTCCCGATGTTGGGGGAGTCCAGAACAAGGGGTCACAGTCTAAGGATAAGGGGGAATTCCTTTAGGACCGAGATGAGGAAAACATTCTTTACACAGAGAGTGATGAGTTAACACCGTTAGACCATAAGATAAAGGAGCAGAATTTGTCAACTCAACCCATTAAGTCTACTCTGCCATTCAATCATGGCTGATCTATCTTTCCCACTCAACCCCAATTCTACTGCCTTCTCCCCGTAACCTCTGACACCTGTACTAATCAAGAACTTGTCAATCTCTGCCTTAAAAATACCCAATGACTTGGCCTCCACTGCCGTCTGTGGCAATGAATTCCACAGAGTCCCCACCCCCTGGCTAAATACATTCCACCTCCTCTCCATTTTGAAGGTACATCCTTTTATTCTGAGGCTGTGCCCTTTAGTCCGAGACTTTACCATTATTAGAAACACAACACAAGGAGCTGGGGACTGGGTATCTTGAACAAAACACAGTGCTGGCAGAACTCAATGGGTCAGGCAGCATCTGTGGAGGGAAATCTGTTAAGGGTCCCGACCAGAAACATCGTCAGTTAATTTCCCCCCACAGATCCCGTTGAACCAGTTGAGCCAGATGGTGAATCTGTGGAATTCTCTGCCACAGAAGCAGTGGAGGCTGATTCACTGGATCTTTTCAAGTGAGAGTTAGATTTAGGGCTAACGGAATCAAGGGATATGGAGAAAAAGCCGGAACGGGGTACTGATTTTGGATGATCAGCCTTGATCATATTGAATGGTGGTGCTGGCTCGAAGGGCCGAATGGCCTACTCCTGCACCTATTTTCTGTGTTTCTATGAGAAGGAAGGGGAGTGCTTACAGAGAGCGGGACAGAAGGTGGAGACAATAGAGATCACAAACAGTGAAGGGGAGAGACAAAAAAGAGAGTGAAGGGAGAGAGAGGCAGAAAGTCAGATAGGGAGAGCAAGGCAATGGAGAGAGAGGCTGAGGGAGGCAGGTACAGCAGAGGCAGAGAAAGGGCAGAGAGAGAGAGAGAGAGAGGGGGGAGACAGAGAGAGAGAGGGGGGACAGACAGAGAGAGAGAGAGAGAGAGAGAGGGCAGATAAAGAGGGAGAGGGGGCAGATAAAGAGGGAAAGAGAGAGGAAGGAGAGAGGGAGAGAGACAGGCAGGTTGAGTCAGGGACAGAGAGGCAGAGAAAGCTAGAAGGATAGAGGGGGGGCAGAAAGAGAGAGAGAAACAAAGAGAGAGGGATGGAGAGAGGGGTAGATAGCAAGGGAGGGGCACTGAGAAAAGAGAGAGAGGCAGAAAAAGAGAGAGTGAGAGAAATGGAGACAGAGAGAGAGAGAGAGAGAGAGATGATGGCCATTTGAATGATGAGTCTGAAGCCATGCCAGAGAAGGCTGAAGGCGAGTGTTTGAGGTACAAACAGCAGCCCTGTGCTGGAAGCAGCCATGTATTTCCTGATGTTAATGTTATACCAACAATCTAGAGCTTGGTAAAACAGCACGACTTTATCCCTTTGAGGACAGCAGTAGCATTTTTGTTTCAATTCCAAAAATAATATGAGTTTAAAATGTTATTTCTTTTAAATAAAAATTCACTACTGTTTCTCACTTTGCTCTCACCATGGTCTCTGATATTCCAAGTTAAAACATGTTAAGGACAGGGAGATAAAACATCAAGGGGGAGCATCTTTGAACAAAGTCCTGTGGGTGTTCAGACTGATGTTTCATTAATGGCAAATACAACAATCTGCTTTTATTAAAACATCTCTTCCTGTTTGTTCACAATTTCCTTCTCCCTTTAAATTAATAATTAATTAATTGACAGACACAAAATGGAAACGGGCCCTTCGGCCCACTGAGTCCATGCCGGCCATCGATCACCCGTTCACACTAGTTCTATGTTAACCCACTTTCTCATCCACTCCCGACACACCAGGGGCAATTTACACAGGGCCGATTAACCTCCAACCCACCACCTCTTTGGGATGTGGGAGGAAACCAGAGCACCCGGAGGAAACCCACGCAGTCACAGGGAGAACGTGCAAACACCACACACAGACAACACCCATGGTCAGGTTTGAACCCGGGATTCTGGCGCTGTGTGGCAGCAGCTCTACCCGCTGCGCCTCTGTGCCGCCCTTAACTAATAATCATCCAATTGATAATGCCTGTTTAGATGCGGGCAGGCAGTGAGCAGATTGAAATAACTGGGGTGAATAATAATCTGCAGCACAGTTATATATATTCAAAGGGTACAGAAAGATTCAAAGAGAGATATTTGCCACAATGGTCTTAGTGAAATTGTTTAGTTTTGTTTAACAGTATAGCATCCAGCTGCTGGCACCTTTCATCTTGGGTAGACCACTCATCCACACTGGAATAGCTCACCTTCTCGTTCTCTTTGTGCAGGAAGGAACTGCAGATGCTGCTTTAAACCAAAGACAGACACAAAGAGCTGGAGTAACTCAGCGGGACAGGCAGCATTTCAGGAGAGGAGGAATGGGGGGATGAAGGGTCTCGACCCAAAACGTCGCTCCTTCCTTCTCTCCAGAGATGCTGCCTGTCTCTGCAGAGTCACTCCAGCTTTTTGTGTCTATCTTCTCTTTCTCTTCTCCTGTCGGCTTCTACAGCAGTTAACGTATTTGACATAGAACATAGAACATAAGGAGCAGGCCCTTCGACGCACAATGTCCCTGCAGAACAGGATGCCAAGTTAGACTCATCTTCTCTGCCTCTCTGTGATCCATATCCCTCCATTCCCTGCATATCCACGTGCCTGTCTAAAAACCCTGTTAAACGCCACTATGGTATCTGCCTCCACCACCACCCCTGGCAGCGTGTTCCAGGCACCCACCACCCTCTGTGTAAAAACACTTGCCCCACACATCTTTGCCCCTCTCACCTTAAAGCCCAAACCCTCTTGTCTTTGACATCTCCACACTTGGAAAAGGTTGCAGCCTACCCTATCTATGCCTCTCATAAGTTACTCTCTCTCCATCCCTCCCCCACGGTAGCTCTCCAAACAGTCTGACTGTCCTCTTGGTTACATTTTATCCCTGTATACCTCGTTGTCAGCTTCCCCTAGCTAACAATGATCTATCCTACATATTCCTTGGACCGTCCCCTATGATCTCTCGTTTTCACACCTTAACCTTCCATATCTCTGTGCCTCCCTCTCCCCTGACTCTCAGTCTGAAGAAGGGTCTCGACCCAAAATGTTACCCATTCCTTCTCTCCAGAGATGCTGCCTGAACCGCTGAGTTACTCCAGCATTTCGTGTCTGTCTTCAGTTTTTATACTTTTCCATGTATTTCTGCCTTTGCACTCTCTAATTCATTGGACTCATTTTCTCTTTATTTTGTGCAACTGGAATCCATCCTACATCAGTTTTATCCCTTGTGGCCTCTGCCTTAGACACAAGTCCGTTAACTGATGCAGAAGACTTCTCACCGTCTGAAGGAGAGTTCCGAGCCGTAACGTCACCCATCTTTTTCTCCAGAGATGCTGCCTGACCCGCTGAGTTACTCCAGCACTGTGTTTAATCATCCTTTCTGTGTTTCCGGCTTTTATCTCCACTCACAATGAGAGACTGAATAATTCCCATCTCCTTTAAACATCCTCATCAAAGTGTTTAAGAAGGAACTGCAGATGCTGGAAAATCGAAAAACTCAGCGGGTGCAGCAGCATTTATGGAGCGAAGGAAATAGGCAACGTTTTCGGGCCGAAACCCTTAAGGGTTTCGGCCTGAAACGTTGCCTATTTCCGCTAAGTTTCTTCGGCACTTTTGTCTACCTCATCAAATTGTTACTCCCTTAAAAATGGTGACATAACTTGTCAAAAATGCTTCATCACAATTAATATGTATCTTTCATTATTTTTTTAGCAACACTCATCCCTATCTGCTGCTCAGCGGTCCCTTAACCATATAACCATATAACAATTACAGCACGGAAACAGGCCTTCTCGGCCCTTCCAGTCCATGCCGACCATTTATTTTCCCCTAGTCCCATCTACCTGCACTCAGACCATACCCCTCCGTTCCCTTCCTGTCCATACTTTTAAATCTTAAAATTGATCCTGCCTCTTCTGCAGGAAGATCATTCCACACAGCCACCACTCTCTGAGTAAAGAAGTTCCCCCTCATGTTACCCCTAAACTTCTGTCCCTTAATTCTCATGTCATGCCCTCTTGTTTGAATCTTCCCTACCCTCAATGGGAAAAGCTTATCCACGTCAACTCTGTCTATCCCTTTCATCATTTTAAAGACCTCAATCAAGTCCCCCCTTAACCTTCTGCGCTCCAAAGAATAAAGACCCGACTCTTTGCTAATCAAGTAAACATCCCGGCTAGAGTAATGTTGATCCACAAGATAAGCTACAATCTGCATAAGCTAGGGTGCTGTCCGAATCACCTCTACCCCATTGCGGACATTGGACTGTGTCTGTGAGAACTGATGCGCTACAATGCTGAGAACTCCATTTGGCACTCTGTATCTTCCCCTTTGCTCTACCTGATGGACTTGAGATTGACTTGATTGTAATTGAGTATAATAGTTTAGTTTACTTCAGAGATACAGCGTGGAAACGGGTCCTTTGGCCCACCGAGGCCACGCTGACCAGCGATCATCCCTACACTAACACTATCCTACGCACCAGGGACAATTTACAATTAACGGAAGCCAATTAACCTACAAACCTGCTTGTCTTTGGAATGGGGGAGGACACCGGAGCACCCAGAGAAACCCACGCTGTCACAGGGAGAACGTACAAACTCCATACAGACAGCACCCGTAGTCATGATTGAACCTGGGTCTCTGACGCTGTAAGGCAGCAACTCTACCGCTGCACCACCATGCCATCTGAATATTATGATCTTATTGGTTAGCATGCAAAACAAAACCTTTTACCATACGGCCCTTGGAGTGGGCTACCAGAGGAAGTAGTTGAGGCAGATATAAAGTTCATGTGAAAATAATAGACCTAAACCTAAACACAGTGAGCTTGCAATGGTTGTAAAGGATGTTGGATCCGGCTTGGTTAGATGTACAGGTTAATGTCGACCTGAATTTGGACAAACTGCTGAGCTGGGTGGCAATGTCCGTCGGGGAATGTATAAATGTACAAGTCAGCAGACAACGGGGGTAAAAGCGTGCCCAACGTCGCCCTCATCCTGATGGCCACCTTCGTGTGTGGCTGCATCAGGCGGAGAGTAGAGCCAAGGCACGTGGGCACCAAGTGTCACTACCTGCTGAGGTTCTACCTGTCCCCGGTGTTGCGAAGGATGGGCCTGGCGCAGATGCCACGCAAGGTGCCAGTCAGCTGGACACTGCCGCCCCATCTGTCGTCTGTGGAAAGGTTCTTCCGGACCAACACCTTTGACCACATGTCCATTGGGCAGTGGTCAGCACAGAATGTCCTGCAGGTACTGCAGGGAAAGGACTCGATGGACCCGGTGGCGTGGTTCCCTGAGCAGACTGCCCAGCTTGTCTGGCAAAATGCTTCATTGCCAGAACTCACCAACAAGCACTCACCGCTTGGCTGGCCGTGAGGGGAGCCCTCCCAGTCAGATCCTTCCTATACCGTCGGAACCTCACTGCCAGCGCAAGCTGCCCTCGGGACGGCTGCTATGGAGAGGAGACGGTTGCCCACCTCTTTGCAGAGTGTGGATTTGCCCAAAGAGTCTGGAGGAAAATGCAAGGGTCCCTGGTACGCTTTATTCCAAACAGCTCCGTCACAGAGGACTCTGTGATTTACGGACTGTTCCCAGGGACACATTCCGAGACTGACATCTAGTGCTGCTGGAGGGTCATCAACTCGGTGAAAGACGCTCTCTGGTCTGCCCGAGCGTTGTTCACCACCCAGCAGAGCGAGATGTCCGTCGGGGAATGTTGCCGACTGGCCCGCTCCAGACTGCAGGAGTACGTGCTGAGGGATGCACTGTAGCTCGGTGCAGCCAACGCCAAGGCTCTGTGGGGGAGGGCCACAGTCTCGGGCCCTTCTGCTGCTGGACATTGGGGGGCAGCGTCTGGTGGGGACACCCCTCAAACAAGGGAAGAG
The DNA here is from genome assembly GCA_963514005.1 of Raja brachyura. The sequence continues at coordinate 49,879,889 of OY740798.1, read as the reverse complement.
ATATCACCCCGGGGGGCCACATGGGTGGCAAGGGTGCAAACAAGGAACCGCAGAAGCTGGTTTACAAAACATAGTGCTGGAGTAACTCAGCAGGTCAGGCAGCGTCTCTGGAGAACAAGGATAGGGGACATTTCGGGTCAGGACTCTTCCTCAGGCTGGTTGTGAGGGGGGAAAGAAAGCTGGAAGAGGGGAGGGGTGCTTTGTTTAAAGATTGTTGCTAAACCCACTAGGTATAGTTTATTGTTGCCACATTAATGCAGTCAAGCAGTCCGCAGGACACAGATATAGGATAAAAGGCTCAACGTTTGTTACAACATGCAAAGTCCCAGCCTACCCGACCTCTCCCTACAGCTCAGGCCCTCGAGTCCTGGCAACATCCACCACAATCTTCTCTGCACCCGTTTCATCTTGACAACATATTTCCTGCAGAAATATGACCAAAACTGAACACGATACGTTCGTGCAAATATTTAGTATTAGTTTTAAAGATACAGCGTGAAAGCAGGCCCTTCGACCCACTGTCCGCTGACCAATGATATCCCGTTATCCTAGTTTTGTGTCTGACACCCTAGGGGCAATTCACAGAGACTAATTAACCTACAAACCTGCACGTCTTACACATGTGTGCGGACACCCACAGGGTCACAGGGAGAACGTACAAACATTCAGCACAGACAGCACCCGTGGTCAGGATCAAACCTGGGTCTCTGGCGCTGTGAGGCAGCAAGTATACCTCTGCCCCACCGTGTCGCCCTATGTTTGCTATTTAGCTGTAGGACATGTGTACCAGCCCACAGCGTAGGTTGTAAGCCACCAATACTTACTCAGTCCCAGAGAAGTGGTTGTGGAAGCATCCTCAGTGGAAAACGAATTAACAGCAGAGAATGGACAAAGGGATGATATGTGCATTTTCTGTGTTTTTTATATAGACATTAGATAAAAGAAACACTGACCCAACTGATTAGCCTCTGATTTAATATATTGACACACGGGCACAAATAATTCTGTTTAGTGGCTTTTCCCTCAGATGGATCAATTAAACTCGTTATAAAATTTGACTTCTTGTCAAGAGCCAGAAGAAATGCTGACATCAAAAAATGTTGCATGCATTTTAAACAACAAAGCTATCGAGACTCAGTTAAAAGTTAATGATGCACAGAAATTGGCTTAATGGAGACAACTTCAGCAATGAAAGGGATGGCTGGGAGAAGCAGCTGAAGGGATGGCTGTGGAAGCAAGAGCCTGCCTGTACTATTAAACAAATTCATAAATTATTGATGCATTCGCTCCACAATGAGAGAGAGAGAGAGAGAGGGAGAGATAGTGAGAGAGACACAGAGAGAGAGAGACACACACAGAGAGAGAGACACAGAGAGAGAGAGAGAGGGAGAGAGAGGGAGAGAACGAGAGAGAGAGAGAGAGAGAGAGAGAGAAAGAGAGAGAGAGAGAGAAAAAGAGGGCGAGAGTATTTCGCTGCTCATTTTAATAAACAAATGTTGCATCTGTTAGGTATAGTTAGTGTCCAGAGGGCTATGAGGAATGGTGGACACATAGTCTTCTGATTCAGTGTGTCACCCAGCATCAAATTAGATGGGTTTTTTTCTTGGAGGAGAAGTTGTTGGGTCATGTTACCAGTTGTTGGTGTCGAGCAAACTGTTTTGTCTTTGCGTTGACTTGCCTTGGCTGCAACCTACACAGTAGGAGCGGTGGAGAAAGGGGGCCATTTATACTCTGCTCCTGCAATGTATGGGCAGTCAGTAGTCGGATTGAGGCCCGTGTTTTCTTTAGGCTCGGGTGGCAAACCAAATCTTTCAGCCCTCCACAGTCCAGAAAAGTGCCTTTTTGTTTTCTGTCGGGAGAGTTAAGTATTCCCCACGGAACACAATGAATAGAGCATTTTGTCGGACACCAACTTGGAGACACTGAATTCTTGTTTTTGATAATTATACTTGTCTGTCACTGGGTGTGCACATGACATTTGAGCATGTTTAAAGTCTTAACACACTCATGTGCCTGCAATAATGTCACTTAAAACAAGCCGGCCTTTCTGCAGACAACAGTGGTACGCTTGTTGTCCTCTCAGGCCCAAAGCAGCTGGGAGGCAATTGTCAAGACAACAGCTTCATCTCTGTGAAACATAGGATGAGGAGAGAAACAGACCTCGTCAGCTACAACAATGGAAATCCTGTAACGCTACTCCCAACATGTGCACAAGTCCTGTCTGTGGGGGTCGCAGATAGACGGCTAAATAGACGGGATGAGAAGGAATCAGCAAGCCACGTTCAGTTCCTCCTGCCTCAAATAGTACGTGGGACACAGCACAGTACAGCACGGGAGCAGGCCCTTCGGCAAACCATTTCTGCGCGTATTTGTGTGTTTTTACAACTTTTTCGACTTTAAGACTTTAGATGTACAAGGCGGAAACAGACCCTTCATCCCATCGAGTCCGCGCTGACTGGTGATCACTTTGTACTACCAGCACCATCCGACAATCTAGGGACAATTTACAATTTTACAGAAACCCATTAACCTGCACGTCTTTGGAGTGTGGGGGGAAACCGGAGCACCTGGAGAAAACCCACATAGTCACGGGGAGAACGTGCAAACTCCGTACAGGCAGCACCCGTGGTCAGGATCGAATGCGAGTCTCTGGCACCGTAAGGCAGCAACTCCACCACTGCACCGTTGTTTCAGGCACAGTGCAGTGTGTACTGTACAATAAACTAGATTTTAGTATTACAGAAAGATTGCTAAAGTTTAAAGAAATAAAATGTATTGAATAAATTAGGTGGTCAGGCTCTTGAACACCCTAAAAAGGACACAAAGTGTTGGGATAACTTAGCGGGTCAGGCAATATCCTTGAAGAACATGGCGAGGAGACGTTTCAGGCCGGGCCCCTCTTCAGACTGATAGGGAGTTTGTGCTTTTTTTAATAAACCAGCATCTGCAGTTGTCTGTTACTGCCTTAAATAACTTAAACAGCTTATAGGTTCTCCAATGAGGTAGATGGGAGGTCAGGACCAAACTCTATCTGTTCATAGTTGCCTGATAACCGCTGGGAAGAAACTGTCCCTGAATCTGGAGGTATGTATTTTCAAACTGTACCTCCTGCATGATGGGAGAGGGGAGCAGAGGGAGTGAGCCTTGATTATGCTGGTGGCCTTGCCAGGGCAGCGTGAAATGTAGATGGAGTCAAAGGAAGGGAGGTTGGTTTGGGTGATGGTCTGGGCTGCGTCCACAACTATGCAATTTCTTGCGGTCTTGGATGGAGCTGTTCCCAAACCATGCTGTGGTGCATTCCGATAAAATGCATTCCCTGTAGAAGTTAGAGAAAGTTGTTGGGGACATGCCGAACTTCCTAAGCCTTCTTTGGAAGTCTTGGCCATGGGTTCAATAAAGCAAGGAACTGCAGATGCAGGCTCACACCAAAGAAAGACACAAAGTGCTGGAGTAACTCAGGCTGCATCCCCGCAGAACATGGAGAGGTGATGTTTCAGTTTGAGAATTAATCTTTAGGAATAATCTTCCAGTTGACGTTGTCCCAGCGAGGTGGGAACGGTTATATTAGGGAGATGGAGAGAACGACAATATAAATGGTGAACTTGTCCAATTACGGCAGGCAGTTACAACGTGGATCCAAATTTTATTTCTCATTTACAGTTATTAGATTCTATTTTACATTGTGCAACATTTTTAATTATATTTTATTAAACCAAAAGGATCATTTAGCATTTTTCCTGGCTGGGTGAGCTATTTAATGAGAATAGTCTCAGTAAAATTATATCTGTTTGTTAATGACGAAAAGCTTTGAAATCAATGCTAATTTCCCTCCTGTGCATCGGGTTGAATACTGGCACTGGTACGGGATGCTTGTGCTTCCGAGTGGTGTTGCTTCAAAAGAATAGAAGGGATAGAGATCACCAAATATTTAATTGGTGATATTATTTTATGATGTGCTTCTGTCATGTTTTTTTATGTCATGGTAGGTTCTTCCCCAATTGCTTTTGTGATATTTATAAAAGTTACTAAAAGATATGTTCAGGATTATCGGGATGAATGGGCGGATTTGCAAAGTGTGCAGATGTTCTCTGTGCAGGTTGCCATTTGAGCTGCCACCTCGAATTACATCCTCATTCCCTCCTCTCCTCGATTAACACATTTTTAAAATACCTATAATCATCACAATTGAATGAAAGCATTGATAAGTAACACTTATAAAGTGTCACTGAGGTAAGATTGGCTGACACCAGTGGGACAAACGCACTGATAGGTTGTGGAATAATATGTGACTCATAGAGGCATTGTTGATGAATTGGTATTGCTGTCACAGAGTCCTACAACGTGGAAACAGGCCCTTCAGCCCAACTCGCTCGTGCTGACTAAGATGTCCCATCTCAGACAGTCCCACTTGCCCACGTTTGGCCCATATCCCTCTCAACCTTTCCAAACCATGAATCTGATGCCCGGATGAATCGAGAACTTATCGATCTTTAAAAATACCCATTGACTTGCCTCCACAGCCACCTGTGGCAATGAATTCCACAGATCCACCACCCTGCGGTGACAGAAATTCCTCCTCATCTCCATTTTGAAGGTTCATCCATTTAATGAAGTTGTGCCCTTTGGTTCTCGAATGCCCTATTCCTGGAAACACTCGTCCCACATCCACTCTCTCGAGGACTTTCATTGTCCCGAGCTGTCAAACGCTCCTCATACGTTAACCCAATCGTCCCTGGGATCATTCTCGTAAACCTCCTCTGGACCCAGTCCAACACCAGTACATCCTTCTTCAGATATGGGGCCCAAGACTGTTCGCAATAATCCAACTGTGGCCTCCCCAGCGCTAGATAAAGCCCGCTGGAGTACGGTGGGCTGGCTCAGTCCTACATTCGGAGAGAAGGCTGTGCTGTGCGGCAGAAATAATACAATAAATGGGTTTAACCACATTTGTCTCAGATAGACAGTCTCTTTGTCAAAGATTGCTAGTACAACATAAACAAATTCTGTGTTTGTGGGACTTTTCAAGTAAGCCTAGCTAACCGAGTGTAGATTGTGTTACAGCAGCTGGAGATTTAATCTCCTACCTGCCAGTTAAACAGGCATTTCCTGCAGTATGTAAGCCGTCCTTACAGACAGGAGGCGGATGATTAGCACCAGTCTAGGCTGGGCAAAATGCCTTTGTTACCGGCTGATCATTTCTATGTCCATTTGCCCTTTTTCCCCCATGGGCAATTTAGCATTCAAGCAATTTTGTTGAGTGCATTTAAAAAAAAGATTTTGTTTGCTTTTTAAAGAGAGGAAACCTGGTCTTTATTGCTGTGGAGTTCATCAGAAAGCAGGAGGATTGAGGCAAGATGTTTTATCTTGATTATCATCTGGAAGCCAAGGGAATAACAAAGACTTTGGGAACAATGCTGTTATTTGTCCGTGGCCAGAATTCTATCCGCACTGTACATTGCTTGAGCTCAGGTGGCAAAGAAAGGACCCCCAATGGTGCTGCTTGTTCATTGGCAGCTTTCCCAAATGGAGATAGTAGACCATTCTCTGGGAAGAGCAGCCAAACATATTCAAAAATAGATACAAAAAGCTGGAGTAACTCAGCGGGACAGGCAGAATCTTTGGATAGAAGGAATGGGTGACATTTCGGGTCGAGACCCTTCTTCAGACTGAGAGTCGGTAGAAGGATACACAGAGATATGGATCTCTCGTTTTCACACCTTACCCTTCCATATCTCTGTGTCCCCCCCTCCCCTTACTCTCAGTCTCAAGAAGGGCCTCAACCCGAGACGTCACCCATTCCTTCTCTCCAGAGATGCTTCCTGTACCGCTGTGTTACTCCAGCAATTTGTGTCTATCTTATCCTAGCCCAGTCATTCCTTTTTCTCCCCGCTCTCGTCCGGCAGAAGGTACAGAAGCTTGAAAGCACAAGACTCTGGAGCAGCTTCTTCCCTTCTGTTATCAGACATGGAAACATGGAGTCATACAGCATGGAAACAGGCCCATCGGCCCACACTGACCATCTAATCTAGTCACACCTGCCTGGATTTGTCCCATATCCCCCAAAACGTGTCATATCCATGCTTCTGCAGTTCCCTGGATATCTTTATCTGAGGAATGAAATGGACAGACGACATTTCGGGTCAGGACCCTTCTCCATAAAGAAATAGAAACCAAACCAAAGAAGGTGAAATTAATAAGAATGAGCATAATTTTGTTAGACCATAGAAGTGTTCAAAGAAGTGTGTGTCAACAGGTTCCTTCAAATGGGAGCTGGGCGATTTAATGATGGAATTCCAGAGGGTGGGAATTTCAGAGAGCCTTGTAGGATGTATGGTGACTTTTGGAGAAATCACTGCACAAAAGACCAGAACAAAATGTTAAATTGCAGAACAAATTACAATCCCTCTTTGGATAACGACTTTAGACTTTAGAGATACAGTGCGGGAGTAGGCCCTACGGCCCACTGAGTCCACACCAACCAGTCATCACCCCGTACACTAGCACTATCCTACATACCTACACACGAGGGACAATTTACAATTTTTACCATAGTCAATTAACCTACAAACCTGCACGCCTTTGGAGTGTGGGAGGAAACCGGAGCACCCGGAGAAAACCCACGTGGTCCCAAGGAGAACGTATAAACTCCATACCCGTGGTCAGGATCAAACCCGGGTCTCTGGTGCTGTAAGGCAGCAACTATCGCTGCACCACCGTACCGCCCGCTACCTCCTTCATATCTTTGATGAAGAACCTGCTCCCGAGCTTCCCATGAAAGCTGACATCTGATGGAAGTTTCAGATAATGAATGTCATACCAAGGCACCGATAATTAGCCAACAAAATCCCTTTAATTTTTATTTATGAGAAAGATCATTCCACTATCCTTGAAATAGGTTCCACGTGTGACGTTTTAAAGTTCAAATTTCTTCTGGTTGGGGAACTTGAGTATCCTCCCACTATAATTATATCTGTAATACTATCGTGTTCATAGCATCTCAATCCATTTTATTGCAAGCACGTACCAACGAGAAGTTTAGAATTATTTATTGTTTATCTCTCACTACAATTAGAGTGAAGGGATTTCCACCCACAGTGGTACTTCCTCCCACGGGCCAGCTTCCCTCTCTCAGCTGCATGGCCTTGGGAACGGGTTCTCTCTGACTCAGCGTTGGGTACAACAGGATGAATGAAATGGCTACATAGTACTCTTCTGTGCATTGGCTAATTGGGGCGCTTGTCCTTTAGATTAGATCAGCGATAGTGTGCGGAAACAGGCCCTTCGGCCCATCGAGTCGATCATCCCTATGGACAGCACGGTGGTGCAGCGTTTGAGTTGCTGCCTCACAGTGCCAAAGACCCAGGTTGAATCCTGACTACAGGTGCTGTCTTGTACGTTTTACCTGTGGTCGTGTGGGTTCTCCAGGTGCACTGGTTTCCTACCACACGCCAAAGACGTGCAGGTTTGTAAATTGGCTAATTGCCTTGGTAAAATTGTAAGTTGTCCCTAATGTGTGTGGGATACTGTTAGTGTGGTTGGATTGCTGGTCGGCCTGGACCCAGTGGGCCGAAGGGCCAGTTTCCATGCTATTTCTCTAAACTACACTAAACATATGGTCTGTTGTGCTTGAGTTCGACTTGATTATATTGATGTACAGTATTACCTGATCTGACTGGATAGCCTGCAAAACAAAGCTTCTCACTGTACCTCGCTACAGGTGACAATAATCAACCTAAACGTAAACCTGCTCCCTCTACAATGACCAGCATATGATCTTTTTCCTAGCTTGACTGCAATGCTTGCATCACAATGCCCTGGCATGGAACGCACTCATTCTATTCAACATTTATTCCTTGGAGCGCAGGAGGCTGAGAGGTGATCTTATCGAGGTGTACAAAATCATGAGGGAATTGATAGGGTGAATGCACTGGGAAGGGGAATCAAGACTAAAGGACATAGATTTCATGTGAAAGGGGAAAGTTTTAATAGGAATTTGAGTGGCAATGTTTTCACCCAGAGGGTGGTATGGATATGGAACGAGCTGCCAGAGGAGGTAGTTGGGGCAGGCAGCATTTAAAAGACACTTGGACAGGTGCATGGATAGGAAAGATTTATAGGGATATCAGGACAGTCAATGCCCAAGAATCTTTTATTGTTATATGTCCTGAAACGGAACAATGAAATTCTTTCTTACAGATACAGTACAATAGTTTGGGGCAAAACGTGGGCACATGGGACTAACTTATACAGGGCGTCTTGGACAGCATGGATGAGTTGGGCCGAAGGGCCTGTTTCTGTGCCGTATGACTATATTGTAGACAGACAGCCACCACGTGCAGGCTCAGATTCTGCGCCTTTCAACCCGATTTGGGCTGAGTGGGCGTCCTCCCCCCCCCCCCCCCCCCACCCCCCTCCCCCCCGAACCTTTTGTTCAACTGACCCCTTTGAGATTCAGTCGGGTGAGCCAGACATCCCTCTGCACGGAGGGAGCTGGGACGTCGAACGAGAGATCTCCACCAAGGAGGAACCAAGCCCAGTCGCTTGTTGGCAGCCCCATCAAATCCCTCTTGATTGTGTCTGACCACATCAGATGTGGCATGGACGGTCCCCATGCAAAACCAGGGTGCGCTGGAACGTAAGCCTTTAGGTTTTGAGGCAGGCGACTCAAGTACACAGTGGGCCTGCCGTGGTAGTGGGACTTCTATTCTTGAACTCCTATAAATAGTAATGAACTGCATATCCTATTATTACTTTTTGGTGTTAAACATGTTTCTGCAATATGCTGTCAACGATTCCCCTAATGTTGGCTCTGCTTTAGAGAGTCTCATCTGGACTGAATTATAAACAAAAAGAAGAGAGGCATAAAAAAAGCCAACATCTTTCAGCTTTTTCTCATTAACCATAATGGGTCAGTGGCCACTGACAGTGGCAATTTGCATAATAGTCAACTCTTCACTTTTGTAGTGATGAGTGTTTGTTTCTGATTACATTTAGGCTCACTTAGTTCTTTGGGCTTTTTTTCACAAGTTGCACTAGCAGCCAAAGAAACGCTCACCCGGGGATAACAATGTGCTGAGAATATGCATATTTTCCCACTGATATCTCTGCAAAAGCCCTGCAAATGGATCCTGCAGGAGTAATAAATACACAGCGATTTTCCTCGCTTGCATTTTATGTGGTTTTAACAAACTATTGCTTCTTAACAATAATATTTAATTGACAACACAGTGATGGATTAATCTGTGGTAATATTAAGTATTAATGCGGGTCTTTGCAATTTAATATTCAGTGTATCAGTGTTGACTTTTGAAAGTAAAGATGCTGATACACAACCTAGAGGCGGCACAGTGGCTCAGCGGTGGAGTTGCTGCCTCACAGCGCCACAGACCCAGCTTTCATCCCGACTATGGGTGCTGTCTGCATGGAGTTTGTGCGTTCCCCCTCTGAGCACGTGGGTATTCTCCGGGTGCTCCGGTTTCCTCCCGCACTCCAAAGACATACGGGTTTGTATGTTGATTGTCTTTGATATGTTGTACAATTGTCCCCAGTGTGCGTGTTGGTTAGTGTACGGGGTGATCGCTGGTCGGCACGGACTAGCTGCGCCAAAGGGTCTGTTTCCGTGCTGCATCTCCAAAGTCTACAGTAAAGAGTCGAGAACACTAAACCTTCTTCAGCGCTGTCCTAACGGACAGATGCTGGTTTACAAAAAGAACACTAAAGTGCCGGAATAACTCAGCGGGCCAGGCAGCATCTATGGAGAACATGGATAGGAGACGTTTCGGACCGGGACGTGTCTGGAAAAGGGTCCCAATCCTAAACCCTGTGGAAAGAAGACATGATAATGGGGTTGAGATGGAAAGATAGAACAGCCATGATTGAATGGCAGAGTAGACTCGATGGGCCGAATAGCTTCATTCTGATCCTATATCTTATGAACCGTTTTGGGTTTGGTTTAGTTTACTGTCACGTGTACCGAGATACAGTGAAAAGGGTTCTTATTGCCTGCTCTCCAGTCAGCGGATAAACTATACATGATTACAATCAAGCTGCCCACAGTGTATAGATACAGGATAAAGGGAATAACACCTGTACATGTTCTCCAGAGTTGCTGCCTGACCCACTGAGTTACTCCAGGACTTTGTGTCCTTTTCAGTTTCATCTCCACCGGTTAAGGGAGAGAAACTATTTCTTGTCCTAATCTCTATATGTTTTCACTCATTTATCGGCTGAGGGCATCGTTGGCTGAGCTAGCAGGCATAGCCCACCCTCATCTCCTGATGCAAGGGGCGGTTGTTTTGGATGAGGTTTGGTCTGATGCCCACTTTGCCCACCTGTTTTTCAAGCTTGCTGCTTAGGACCACACCTAAGCATGTGGTCCTAACCACCTCCCATGGGACTGTAACCAGCCTGAATCAGTGACGCCAGGAAAAATGGTGAAAAAAAATCAGCTTTTAACACCGTGGTCCCAGCACCCACGTGTTCACGGGACCTCCACATGCATCAAGTTTTAAGCAGTCGACACTTTAACTGTACCTTGCCGCACTCAGTTTACAATTGGTGTTCCTTGACTGAACATCGAACGTCAAACAGTACAGACACAAAATGCTGGAGTAACTCAGCAGGACAGGCAGCATCTCCGGAGAGATGGAATGGGTGACATTTTCTGGTCGTGACCCTTCTTCAGACCCGAAGACTCGAAACATCTCGACCCGAAACGTCACCCATTCCTTCTCTCCAGAGATGCTGCCTGTCCTGCTGAGTTACTCCAGCTTTTTGTGTCTATCTCCGGTTTAAACCAGCATCTGCAGTTCCTTCGTATACCGTACCGAACATAATGTCCGTAGCAAACATGATGCCAGGATAAACTAATCTCATCTTGCTGCACGTGATCCATGTCCCTCCATTCCCTGCATAGCCATGTGCCGATCCAGAAGCCTCTTAAACACCACTGTCATATCTGCCACCATCACCAGGCCTGGCAGTGCATTCCAAGCACCCACCACTCTCTGATATGGAGTTTGAAAATTTGCGGCCAAAATCTTATTGTGCAATTGTTATTTATTACTGAGGGCTGAGCTATCCTGTACATTGACCAACTACATTGTTTTGATCAATTGGAAATCCAAATGATCGTTTATACCATCGAGAAGCTACCACAAGGGTCATTTAGAAATATGCCAATATATATTTATCTACCTGACATTCCACGACAGATCTCAGTGTGCTGGGGTGGGAACATGGTTTAGTTTAGTGCAGAGATACAGCATGGGAACAGGCCCTTCATTCCACCGAGTTCACGTTGGATTGTGGGTGGAAACCAGGTCATGGAGAAACGTGCAAACTCCGTACAGACAGCACCCATAGTCAGGATGGAACCCAGGTCTCTGGCGCTGTAAGGCAGAAACTCTACCGCTGCACACCGTGCTAGTTATATTGCAACATGTTATATTGTTATCTACAAAAAGACAAGCCCGCAACAATAACCATATATCCATTTCCTTTTTGTTAACTGAACAAGGAATATTGTCAAGGCCACTGCGATCAACTCCTCCACTGTTTTGTGATATGATGTTGCGGAAGGTTTTGTGCCCAGCAAAGGAGCAGTCCACCCTTGGATCAACATCCCAGTCAAAGGAGATGTGGCCTGATTGTGCCTTGCTCCCTCAGCCTTGGGTTAGATCAATAGGGTTTCATACATTGAGATTCAATTTCCCACACTTCTCCTTTCGTGTCCATCATCTATGTTTCAAATGTTGGGCCAGGCTCGTGCACAGTGGACAGCCTTCTTGTTTGCCACCGCTAAGTCTTCCAGGCAGCATTGTTCAACAAGGAGTGGGCATCTTAGTAGGTGTGGCATGGATTGTACAGATGTTCCACATTCACATTCTGTGCATCGCCCCATTTGCTCATATTGGTCTTGCATCGGCCCACACGCTTAGTACATCATTTGACTGCTGAACCATTATCTATCTATTGTCTGCAAAGAACTACTTGGAAGCATAATCCAACAAAGAAAGGCCTTGCGTCTATAAAGGATCTTTTAACCATCTTTTCTGCGTCTTCTGTCCATATCTCCTTGTTTGCCTGTTCACCTCTGGTCTTTGTCCATCCATCTGCCAATCGGAGAAACCTCCCCTCTCAACAGTATCCACCTATCACTCACCAGGCTTTGTCCCACTGCCACTTCTCTGCCAGCTTTCCCCAACACCACTATCAGTCTGACCCCAAACGTCACCTATCCCTGCAGATAGATAGACATAAGATGCTGGAGTAACTCAGTGGGACAGGCGTGTTCTCCATGTTCTCCTGAGATGCCGCCTGGCCCGTTGAGTTACTCCAGCACGTTGTTTCCTTCATTGAACGGAACAAACTATCAATGACTTTCAAAGTGTCACTGTAGTTTGGTCGGTCATTGCAAAATCTCCTTGGAAACACAAAGGACCAAAGGACAACCAAATGTGGTCAGCGGCCAGGCCTGGAACGGACTTGGCATGGGCACATGGAAATGCAGGGGAGTGGAGCAACATTGTGAGTTGCCTGCGGGGTGAATCCTGATCAGAATACTGGAGAGCATCCATCAGTTGTTCAAGTTAAGTTGTGCAATCATACGGAACTGCCAATGTTGGCTTATCACCAACGAAAGGCACAAAAAGTGGAGTAACTCAGCGGGACAGGCAGCATCGCTGGAGAGAAGGAATGGGTGGCGTTTCGGGTCGAGACCCTTCTTCAGACTCAAAAGACACAAAATGCTGGGATAAATAAGTATAGTGAGTCTCGTGTACTGACTATGGGAGGTCATGTTGCAATTGTTAGTGAGGCCGCATTTAGGGAATTGAGATCAGTTGTGGGAACCATGTTATAGGAAAGATGTTGTCAAGCTGTAAAGGGTGCAGAGAAGACTTACCAGGATATTGCCAGAACTAGCTATAGGGAGAAGTTGAGTAGGCTGGGTCTCTATCCCTTGGAGTGCGGGAGGATGAGGGGTGATCTTATAGAGGTGTATAAAATCATGAGAGGAATGGATCGGGTAGATGCACCGAGTCTCTTACCCAGAGTAGGTGAATCGAGGACCAGAGGACATAGGTTTAAGGTGAAGGGGAAAAGGTTTAATAGGAATCTGAGTGGTAACTTTTTCATTCAGAGGGTGGTGGGTGTATGGAATGAGCTGCCAGAGGAATTAGTTGAGGCCCAATGTTTAAGAAATAATTAGACGGGTACATGGATAGGACAGGTTTGAAGGGACATGTGCCAAACGCAGGCAGGTGGGACTAGTGTGGCGGGGACATGTTGGCCGGTGTTTACAAATTGGGCCAATGGGCCTGTTTCCACGCTGTATCACTCCATGACTCAGCGGATCAGGCAGCATCTCCAGACAACGTGGATAGGTGATGTTTCTGGTCGCCACCCTACTTCAGGCTGCTATCATGTTTAGTCTTTCCTCTGACTGGATAACACGCGATAGAAAACAATTCTCACTGCACCTCGGTACACTTGACAATAATCTACACACAAGGAGATTGGGCCAGGAGGGAAATTTGATCCGGCAACAGTCATAAAAACACAAAGTACATGAAACAGGAAATTAAAGTGACGAGTGGAAAGGATTGGGGATGTGCAAAGATTTTTTGGGGGGGGGGGGGGGGGGGGAGGGGATTCAGTCTCAGTCTACTCCACAACAGAAGGGGCAGGAGTTGCACAGTTTAATGGGCCAAACGCAAGGAGGTGCGACTAGCGTGGAAGGGGCATGTTTTGTGGCATGGACATTGGGCCGAAGGGCCTGTTGCCACACTGTATGACTCTATGACTTTGGAGGGTGTATATCATTGATAAATACGTGAACCTCAAGACAAGACAAGAGACAAGAGAGTTTATTGTCATGTGTCCCTGACAGGACAATGAAATTCTTGCTTTGCTTCAGCACAACAGAACATAGTAGGCATTGACTACTATGACCTGACGTCTATATCCAGTGGGCTGTCGGAAGCGGAACTCTCTACCTTCTCATCTCACTGAGAATGAAACGGAGTTGACCCCCGACCCTCCTCCACACACCCCCCTCCCACACTAGTTACAAATCTTGATCTGAGGCAGAAACAACAGGTTTAATCCAAGAGTCAGAACAAGCCGAAACATCTTGTGTCAGGTCATTTTTATTTGAGCTCATTACTCTGATATTGGAGTGTGGTTATAATGCTGTTATTTCCATGTCACAGATCCTCTCCGTTGGCATCTTGGAGAGAGGTGATTTAAAACCCCTTAAGAAAAAAAATTAATGACTCTCCCGGCCAGTTTATTTGCATTGCAGGGTTGATGGCAAGTGTCACACAGGGAATCTCTCTGACGGACTGCTGCAGACTGCTGCATCTCCAGTCACATCTTTAGTGTGGGTCTACTGGGACGGGCAGGAGCACCTGTTCCTTGCAAGAAATCAGACCAGTTAGTCCATTCATGTATCTTTAATGAAGCTCCAGGGCAGATGGCATAGAAAAAAGAGGGGGTGCAAATTGCTTGCTACGTCACTAACTGTGGTTGAAACAAAGGATAAAGCACTGTATGTGCAACAATGTGCTATTTTTACGAGCAGCAAAGAGACAGCGGAGAACCGTTCCAGTGGCATCTGTTACTCTTCTATCTTCCAGTTGGGTGTTGAAAGCATTTGTTCGAGCAATTAAAAATTTCTGGGCATGCCGCCGACTGCTAGTTTGAGACACTTGATATGAAGGGTTCAGAAGGAAGGGGATATCAGGGGTGCAGAAGTGCGGGCAGGGACGGGAGCTTGTCGGGGGAAACTGTCCTCCTTAATTCTATTAGGGAAAGGCAGGGCAGGGTAAATTAGGTCTGTCAAGAAAGGCGTTTAATTTGCTTGCTTTTTTGAGCGTGTGTGTAAGCTTACCTCAGCTAAAAAACTAAAAGGAACGAACCAAGATGAAAAAAACACAACAAGCAAAAGCTGGCTTATTTCATGCCCCACTGAAGTGGTGGTAATTGCAAGAGAACTCTCTTTTTTTAATTACATGCTGGTTTAATGGAGAATTTCATTCAAACTGAATTTGGTAAGGTGTTTGATTTTTCTGCGCCCTTTATTAACCTCAGCTCCCGGAGCTATCCTGCACGGAACACATCCATTGACAAGTTAAAACCCCTGCTAAACGTTTTATTTCACGATTCCTCGCCCAACACTGGCAGAGCTTGGACCAGTACCTTAGGCATCGCCCCTCCAGTTTATTACATTCATGACCAACTGCGTGATCACTGATGTTACGGCTCATTGGAGAATCGGCAGCCCAGCTCCAGATTGCCCTCACAATTGCACTAGTTTTCACAAGTTTTTTAAAATATATATTTTGGCTCAAGCTTTTGCTGAACTCATTTGCATTTGACTGAATGCAAGAGCTACCATGATCCGGGCACAATCAGACAGGGGAAAGAATTAGATATGTTTCAATGGACGGCAGGGCAATTCTGACATAAAAAAGACATAAAACAACTATAAAATAAAGCAGAACATCAAATTAGATTAGCACCTTTAATTAACGTTGAATTTTTATTTCATTTTCATTGCGATTTCAAGCCGAGTGCAAAGTCTAAACGTGAATCGCACTTTGTCGGATAGTGTACGGGGTGGTCGTTGGTCGGTGCGGACTCGGTGGGCCGAAGGGCCTGTTTCCGCACCGTATCTCTAAAGTCTAAAGTAAATTCATCAATTCTATATTATACAACTGAGAACTGGTGCAGGGGGTAGAGCAGCTGCCTCCGAGCGCAAGAGACCAGGGTTTGATCCTGACCTCAGGTGCTGTCTGTGTGGAGTTTGCACGTTCTCCCTGTGACCGCGTGGGTTTGCTCCCACATCCCAAAGACATGCAGGTCTGTAGGTTAATTGCTCTCTGTAAAATTGCCCCTAGTGTTTAGGGAGTGGATGAGAACGTGGAGTAACATACAATTTGAGTGAACGGGTGATCGATGGTCGACGTGGAATGGCCTGTTTTCATGCTGTATCTTTCTATCCAATAGTCAGGGGATCTAACCTTCCAGAGCAGCCTACCATGTAGAACCCTGTCAAATGCCTTGGTAAAATCCATGTATACGCATCTACAGCTCTGCCTTCAGCAAATGTTTTGGTCACATTCTCAAAAAACTCAATCAGATTTGTGAGACACGACCTCCCATGTACAACACCATATTGACTATTCCTAATCTGCCCTTGTCCAACTAAGTGTATGTCTATCCTATCCCTCAGAATGCTCTCTAGTAACTTTCCAACTACAGATGTTAAGCTCACTGGTCTATAGTTCCCAGCATTTTCCCTGCAGCCCTTCTTGCATAGAGGCACAACATTTGCCACCCTCCAGCCTTCCAGCACCTCTCCTGTATTTAGCGATGACTCATAAATCCCAGCAAGGGCTCCAGCAATTTCCTCTCTAGATTCCCACAGTGTCCTTGGATATATCTGATCAGGACCTGGAGATTTGTCTATCTTTATATGCATCAGGGCCTTCAGCACCTCCTCAACTGTAAAGTGTCTGTCCCACTTTGCGATTCCGCGCGGCAACGGCTTGTCGGCTCGCAGTCGCCTCGAACTGTCCCATGCCTCCTTCTTACTCTTGACCAAAGCCTCAATTTCCCTCGTCATCCAGGCTTCCTTACGTTAACCTGCCTTGCCCTTCACTCTAATAGGGATGCACATGTTCCAAAACAAATCACTTTCCTGACGTTCCTTTCTCATCAAACAACCTGCTCCAATCGACTTGGGTGAGTTCCTGTCTCTTACCCTCAAAGTTGGCCTGGCCCCAATTCAGCATGATAGATTGTGGGCCCGCTCTATCCCAATACATCATTATCGTAAACCTAATCGGAAATTCATTATCCTTTTTATCTTTCAGTAGCAGGTGTGTGAGTTGGGCCCGATGCAGGGGGGAGTGGGGGATGATACCAGGTTGTGCAGGAATAATGGGACCATAGAATAGCACAGCACAGGAACAGGCCCATCAGCCCACAATGTCCGCACCAAACCTGATGCCACGATAAACTCATCTCTGCCTGCGTGTGATCTGTATCCCTCCATTCCCTGTATTTTCATCTATGTCCTGCTGTATACTATCATAGCCTTCCTCACTATCTGCAACTCCACCAACTTTGGCATCAGCTGCAAACGTACAGGAGGCTTGAGAGATGATCTTATAGACATGTATAAAATCATAAGGTTAATGGGGAATCAAGAACCAGAGGTCATAGTCTTAATGTGGGAGGGACAATATTTAATAGGAATGCGAGAGGCAGCTTTTACACACAGGTATGTGGAACGAGCTGCCAGAGGAAGTAGTACTATACAACATTTAAAATTATTTTTTACAATGACATGAATTGGGAAGGTTTAGTGGGAGATGGACCAAACAAGGGCAGGGAGCATAGTTGGGGAATCTTGGTTGGCATGGCCAAGTTTGACCGAAAGACCTGCTTCCATTCTGAAAACCGTAGAGAACACAGAACAGCAACAGTGTCGGATGGAACTGCTGGTTTGATGCTGGTCTACACCAAAAAGCAACATCTCCTTCTACCTCATTGGAGGCCCTCAGACTATCTTTAATTGGACTTTCTCAATTTATCCTGCACTAAACATTATTCCCTTTATCATGTATCTGTGCACGGTGGACAGCTTGATTGTAATTATGCCTAGTCTTTCTGCTGAAGAAGGGTGTCTGAAGAAAGGTCTCGACCCGAAACGTCATCCATTCCTTCTCTCTGGAGATGCTGCCTGTCCCGCTGAGTTACTCCAGCACAGGAACAGGCCCTTCGGCCCACAATGTCCGTGCCAAACATGATGCCAAGTTAAACTAATCTCACCTGCCTGAACGTGATCCATGTCCCTCCATTCCCAGCATGTCCATTTGTGTGGGATCTTGAGAGTTAGCACCATGCTCACCAGAAACGGGTGTAATTCAGTTTCTGAATGTTCTCAAATCTCTTATGTAGCATAGAATGATACCCATTCTGAAAGCTTTTAGAGGCAGTGATATCATATTGCTCTAGTGTCCATTCTGTTTAATATTCTGTTTAATATTAATTACATTTGTAAAGGGTGACCTGCCCTTTGCCAGCCTATATTGCCTGTCCCTGATGATTCTCTAAGTGCTCTGATTGAGTGTCTCTATGCATGTGCAAAGCAATGAAGTGGGCAGATTCTCTGTTTTGTTTTGCTGATGGAGTTGTATCCTGAATCTGATTAGAATTTGATCAGCAAGCCATCTATGTACTCATTGCTCCGAATGGCTCGACATAATATCCTACCTGATGTTCAATGGCCGTATGAAAGTGACTTAAAACCTTTCCAAACTCCTTCAGGTTTCCCATTGTTGAAGAACATTTCTGCTGCCTCTCTTCTCTCCCTTGCCGCCGTAAATATGTGGTTTAGTTTACTCTCAGGTGTACCGAGGTGCAGTAAAAAGCTTTTTTCTTGCATGCTAACCAGTCAGCTGAAAGACTATCCATGATTACAATCAAGCCCTCCACAGTGTACAGATACAGGATAAAAGGATAACATTTAGCGCAAGATAAAGTCCAGTAAAATTCCAATTAAAGATAGTTTGAAGGTCTCCAATGAGGTGGATGGGAGGTCAAGACCGCTCTCTAGTTGGTGAAGGTTGCCTGATAATAGCTGGGAAGAAACTGTCCCTGAATCTGGAGGTGTGTGTTTTCACACTTCTGTACCTCTTGCTCGGGCCTGTTTCTACACTGTATGTTTAAACTAATCTAAACTAAACTATAGATAGATAGAAAATGCTGGCTTAACTCAGATGTACAGGCAGCATCTCTGTAGAGAAGGAATGGATTATGTTTTGGGTCGAGACCCTTCTGCAGACACCCTTCTTCGGGTCTAAAGAAGGTTCTTGACCCGGAACGTCACTCATTCCTTCTCTCCAGAGATGCTGCCTGTCCCGCTGTGTTACTCCACCCAAGCCTCCCCTCCCCGGGTACTTTCCCTTGCAACCGCAGGAAATGCTGCACTTGTCGCTTTACCTCCTCCCTCGACTCCATCCAAGGACCCAAGCAGTCTTTCCAGGTGAGGCAGAGGTTCACCTGCACCTCCTCCAACCTCATCTACTGCATCTGCTGCTCTAGGTGTCAACTTCTCTACATTGGCGAGACCAAGCGTAGGCTTGGCGATCGCTTTGCCCAACACCTCCACTCAGTTCGCACTAACCAACCTGATCTCCCGGTGGCTCAGCACTTCAAGTCCCCCTCCCATTCCGAATCCGACCTTTCTGTCCAGGGCCTCTATTACCAGAGTGTGAGGCCCAGCTCAAATTGGAGGAACAACACCTCATATTTTACTTGGGTAGTTGACACCCCAGCGGTATGAACATTGACCTCCAATTTCAGATAGTCCTTGCTTTCTCCCTCCTTCCCAGCTCTCCCATAAGCCCACTGTCTCCGCCTCTTCCTTTCTTTTTCCCGCCCCCCCCCAACATCAGTGTGAAGAAGGGTCTCGACCCGAAACGTCATCTATTCCTTCTCTCCATACATGTTGCCTCACCCGCTGAGTTTCTCCAGCATTTTTGTCTACCTATGGACAAACACAAGTTGTTAAAGCATGTGCAATTTGAGGTTAGTGCTAAAGGGCCTGTCCTACTGTACGAGCTAATTCAAGAGTTCTCCCGAGTTTCCCCGATTCGAACTTGGAGAATTACGGTAATAGCCGCTCGTAGGTACTCGGGGCTCTCATGGACATTTTTCAATGTGTTGTAAAATCATCACGAGTCTTCCCGAGCTTACCGCGTTTCCCGAGTACGTGCTGTTAGCGCTACGAGCCGCTAAGAGACGTCCCGAGCTCCAACGTACATTCTACGTACTTACCACGAGTTTGATTTTTTTTTAAACTCGGGAGAGCTCTTGAATGAACTCATACAGTTGGACAGGCCCTTAAGAAAGCGGACTAAGAGACAGAAGGTGGTGGTGCATCAAATGGTGTCCAGGCCGCCTCCAGATAGTCTCGCACCACCCACAGTGTTTGGCCTCGTAGTATAATTACACTTGGCAAAGCGATGCAGAGGATGTGTGACAGGCAGAACTGTGGTAGAGATGATAAACATCAGCAGATAAATTATGAATGGAGTTGTGGTCAGGGTTGCTGTGGAGATCTTTATCATGCCGTCACGATGGTTCTGATGTATTCTGTTCATAACATCTGTGGCATGTATTTGACTAACTAATAACAGTGCGATTAATAAGTGTTTTTATAGCCAAAGAAAAACAGTTGAGGCTGTTATCTATGGTTACTCTGCCATACGTTTAAATAATATTGTCCTTGTACTGTACGGAACGGGTAGAATCGGCAGCCACAGTGCAAGACAAGCGATCTCCAGTCTCGTCGTAGACGGAGTCTAGTCTCGTACACCGATCTTCAGTCTAGCCTCATACATAGAATGTGATCTTGTAGACAGAGTCTAGTCTTGTTCGCAGTAGACAGATCTCCAGTCTGGTCTGGTACACAGAGACGTCACCAATAACACACCTTGCTGTTCTGTAACTGTAATGTCCACGTTTTGGAGCAGCTTCTTCTCAACAGCCATCAGGCTATTAAACACTACGAACCCCAACTAAACAATGAACCTCAAACTCCAAACTACGAACTCCACAGATGCTGCCTCACCCGCTGAGTTTCTCCAGCGCCATGCGCTTTGCTCACAATTCCAGCATCTGCAGTTCCGTGTGTCTCCATTCATCGGTGCGTGCGATTTGTTTCGTGCACTTACTTGCGCGCTCCCATGGAAAACAATCCAAGGTTGGCCAACCTCTCCACATAGCTAACTCCCTCTAATCCAGAAAAAGACAAAACGTGCACAAGGAACTCAGCAGGTCAGGCAACATCTCTGGAGAACATGGATAGGTGATGTTTCGTGTCGAGACCCTTCTTCAGACACAAAATGCCACCTACCCATGGTCTCCAGAGCTGCTGCCTGACCTACTCCAGTGTCATTTTCTGGATTAACCAGCATCTGCAGTTCTTTGTTTCGACACTCTAATCTGGGCAGCCTATGTTAGTGGCTGTGTTATTGCAATGTGTGACATAAACTGGAGATCAGGTTAATGTCCTTGCTTCAACCTCAGTCAGGTAGAGTTGCTTAATCACACCTCCCATTGCCTCAGGAACTAGGTTGATAGGGATGGAGGGAAGAGAACAGGACCCTGTCCCTGATCTTTTTCAGAGTGTGCATATTGGATAATGACAAAACTGGCTTCTGATCATGGAAGAGTAATCTGCTAACATCCATTGCCTGTGTACACCCATGAAGAAAGTGACCCCCCTGGAACCATAACCCAGGCTTAGTCACATCCTCAGCAAATGAGGGAAGAAAGGTCAAGCCATCTGAAATACCCGCACAGACAGAACACATTTGTGGCCGTCGGGAGCCAACGCTTGTGGGAGACATTAACCCTGGTTGTGATCTGTTTGCCCGTTTCAGAGAATCAGCAAAGAACACACATTTTCCATCAGTAGGAATTCGGCCCATCAAACTGTGAACTGAGTTTAGTAAACCTGTAGAGATTGTTTGCACAGATTCGTAATCCCCTGACAAACATACAGTGCAAACAGGAAATTAAGATCTTGCTCAGAGTAGGGGGATGAACAACCAGAGGACATAGGTTAAGGTGAGGGGGGACAGATTTAATAGGAACTTGAGGGGTGACTTTTTTACTATTGAGGGTGGTGGGTGTATGGTGCGAGCTGCCGGAGGAGGTAGTTGAGGCAGGTACTACTGCAATGTTTACTGTAAGAAACATTTGGATGGGTCCATGCATTAGGGCATGTTTAGAGGGATATGGGCCAAATGCAGACATGTGGAACTAATGTGGATGGGGCATGTTGGTCGGCGTGGGCAAGTTGGGCTGAAGGGCCAGTTTCGACGCACTGTGACTCTGTTCATGAAACCTTGTCTATTCATCCTTGAATTAGACGTGAAATGATCCTGTCCAACAAAAATATGGGGAAATTTCACCTCAAGAAAAATTAGACAAAATGCTTTCAACAAGAAGTTTGTACTCCCGACACGAAAGGGAAAACAATGTAGCCTAAAGGGTTTTTGATGTGCTGAAGAGAAATTGGTGGGGATTAATAGGTTAAGGCAGAGATTGTGAGCGTCTGTGAGTACATGTGAACTATCACTGGCGTGTACTGGCTGTCAAAATGCATTTGTTCTGTGTGTGATCAGGACTCTTGTTGTCTTTAGCAGGTTCAAGGTCACATGCCTCCACTCATGATCCCGATTTTTCCACACGACCAGCGGACGCTGGCAGCACAACAGGGATTCCTCTTTCCGCCGGGAATAACATACAAACCAGGTAAGCTACAGAGCGCTCCATTGCTCCACAGCTCAGAAGGCAGAGCAGGCTTTCCGAATGCTTGATAGTTTAGTTTAGTTGCGTTTAGAGATACAGAGCGGACACAGGCCCTTCGGCCCACCGAGTCCGCACTGCCCAGCAATCCCCACACACTAGCGCTATCCTACAGATGCAGATGCTGGTTAATGCTGTAGACAGACACAAAATACTGGAGTAACTCAGCGAGTCAGGCAGCATCTCTGGAGAATAGGAGAAGCTTCCCCCCACCCCCCCTCCCCAACCTCTATATTTCAGACCAAGGAAGGGTACCAACACACAGCGTCACCTTTTCTCCTGAGATGCTGTCTGACCAGCTCAGTTACTCCAGCATTTTGTGACTCTCTTCAGAATAAACCAGCATCTGCAGTTCCTTCCTACACATTTCAAAAGATTGAATGAGAAACCGCTAGTTTTTCAGAATAGTATATTCTGTTTAATCTTTTATTTATTCTTCTCCCTGACCTCTTGGATGTGAGCAAAACACAAAGTGCTGGAGGAACTCAGCGGGTCAGGCAGCATCTTTTTTTTAAGAGATAAATGTGGAAACAGGACCTTCGGCCCACCGAGTCCGCACCAACCAGCGATCCCGGCACACTAGTTCTATGCTACAAATTAGGGACAATTTCCCTACAGTTAGCCTACAAACAGATCAACCATGATCAAATGGCAGAGAAGACTTGATGGGTTGAATAGCCTAATTCTGCTCCTGTCTTATGGTCATTCGAGAGGGTAGTCTGGGGTTTGGATGGGAACGACTGGAGACTATGTCTTATGGTCTTATGGAAACATCACCTGTCCATTCCCTCTGCAGATGCTGCCTGACCTGCTGAGTTCCTCCAGCACTTTGTGTCTTTTTTTGGTAAAGCAGCATCTGCAGTTCCTTGTGTCTACGGGCTTAATCGCAACATACTATCTACAAAATAAAGGACAGGAGTAATGATTCAATAGTTTATATATTATTTTTATGATCTGGATGATGGGGTGGAAAATTGGATAAGTAAGTATGCAGTTGATAGGTGGTGTTGTGGATAATGAAGTAGATTTTCAAAGTCTACAGAGAGATTTGGGCCATTTGGAAAAGTGGGCTGAAAGATGGCAGATGGAGTTTAATGCTGATAAGTGTGAAGTGCTACATCTTGGCAGGACAAATCAAAATAGGACGTACATGGTAAATGGTAGGGAATTGAGGAATGCTGTGGAACAGAGGGATCTAGGAGTAACTGTGCATAGTTCCCTGATGTTGGAATCGCATGTCGAAAGGGTGGTAAAGAAAGCTTTTGGTGTGCTGGCCTTTATAAATCAGAGCATTGAATATAGGAGTAGGGAAGTAATGTTAAAATTGTACAAGGCATTGGTGAGACCAATTCTGGAGTATGGTGTACAATTTTGGTCGCCTAATTATAGGAAGGATGTCAACAAAATAGAGAGAGTACAGAGGAGATTTACTAGAATGTTGCCTGGGTTCCAGAAACTAAGTTACAGAGAAAGGTTGAACAAGTTAGGTCTTTATTCTTTGGAGTGCAGAAGGTTAAGGGGGGACTTGATTGAGGTCTTTAAAATGATGAAAGGGATAGACAGAGTTGACGTGGATAAGCTTTTCCCATTGAGGGTAGGGAAGATTCAAACAAGAGGGCATGACATGAGAATTAAGGGACAGAAGTTTAGGGGTAACATGAGGAGGAACTTCTTTACTCAGAGAGTGGTGGCTGTGTGGAATGAGCTTCCAGCAGAAGTGGTGGAGGCAGGATCGATTTTAACATTTAAAAGTAAAGTGGATAGGTATATGGACGAGAAGGGAATGGAGGGGTATGGTCTGAGTGCAGGTAGATGGGACTAGGGGAAAATAAATGGTCGGCACAGACTGGAAGGGCCGAGAGGGCCTGTTTCCGTGCTGTAATTGTTATATGGTTATATGGTTATAGTTTAAAAAAATATATGATGTTGCATTCATGAACATAGAACATTGTAGCCCAGGAACAGGCCTTCGAGCCCACTATGCCTGTACTGCCCATGATGTCAATTTAAACCGCACATCATTATTCCTATCATTATTCCTCAGAAGTGTAGATATTCAATATTATCCTCCAACCATGTTCGACCCTGACTATGGGTGCTGTTTGTACGGAGTTTGCACGTTCTCTCTGCGACCACGTGGATTTTCTCCAGGTGCTCCAGTTTCCTCCCACATTCCATACACGTACAGGTACAGTACATAGGTTAATTGCCTTCTGCGAATTGTCCCCAGTGTAGGGTGGAACTAGTGTACGGGTGATCGCTGGGCGGCGCAGACTTAGTGGGCCGTAGGGCCTGCTTCCACATTGTATCTCCAAACTAAACTAAATTACATGCACTTCCTGATCACATGTTAACTCTGAATCAATTTGAAAGGCTGATTATATTACTTAAGTTAAATAAAATGTCCAGTAATCTTTGGCTATCAATTATTGATGGAGTATTTGTGAGAAACGTTTTAATAACAGGTTAATTGGATTGGGATCTGAAACTGTATGGTTTCCTCGAGGCAGTGGACATTGCCTAATCCATTAGAAGCTGATTATGGTCCTGCTTTGAGATGAACTGGCATTTAGTGTCTTCATTATTTTGAGGAAAGTTCCCAACCAGAAACACCAGCGACCTATTGCCTCCAAGGATGCTACCCAGCCTGCTGAGTGTGAGTCAAAGTCGTACAGCATGGAAGCAGGCCCTTCAGCCCAATTTGTCCATGCCGACCAAGATGCCGCATCTAAGCTCGTCCCATTTGCCTGCATTTGGCCCATATCCCTCTCAATCTTTGCTACCCATGTACCTGTCCATGTCTCTTTTAAATGCTGTCCAGTACCTACCTCATCTAACGGCACATTCCATATTCCCATATTTTCCAGCACTTTGTGTTTTACTTGAGTTGCGTAAACCCGAAAACTGACTCTACATTGAAATGCATTTTGTTGCTTTGTGTTATAATCTTTTATGCATCAATATGCAGTTTTGTTTCCACATCTGATGGCAAGACTCAAATAACTGTGAGCTCTGCAGTTTGCCTTGTTAATAAATGCACTGTTCATTTGTAACACTGCCTTCCGGGGGCTTTGATAAAATGAGAGAATGGGCTGCAAAGAAC
Source organism: Raja brachyura (assembly GCA_963514005.1). Next base: position 49,854,394 of record OY740798.1, on the reverse strand, counting down.
TGGATAGCATTGATTGTTAGGAAGTGGGAGATGGTACACATTGTTCATCTAATAATTCAGAAGTAATACCACTGCTATGAATGGGAAGATGTGGATGGGCATTCAGACTTGGAGCTTTAGGTTCATAAGATGTTGAAAGCAGTTTCTTAAGTGCATGAGGTAAAAAATAGCTGATGGAAATGCTGGAGTTAATGAAAAAAGACAGAATATAAAAGCTGAGGCATTAATACCAGCTCATTGTGTATAGTTTTGAACTCTACTCCTTAGAAAGGTTGATGTACAAAGAACGAACAGGTCGGGTACACTAAGATGCACCTCGGTAAAGAAATAAGGATTACAAAGAAAGACTTGAAAAGTGAGAACAATTTAATTGGTGCAGAGGTGATTATAGAATTATTTAATGGATATTTTCAACATTAAAGAGAAAAGGGGCAGAGAACCTGTTGATGGAAATTGCCTCTTGCAGCAGGGAGGCACGGTGGCACAGCGGTGGAACTGCTGCCTTATAGCGCCAGGGACCCGGGTTCCATCCTGGCTACGGTTGATGTCTTTACGGAGTTTGTACGTTCTCCCTGTTACCACCAGGATTTTCCCAGGTGCTCCAGTTTCCTCCCACACTCGAAAGGCGTATAGGTTTGTAGATTAGTAGGCTTTGGTAACATTGTCAATATTGTCCCAATCGTGTAGGATAGTGTAGGGGGTGAACGCTGGTCGGTGTGGACTCGGTGGGCCGAAGGGCCTGTTTCCATGCTGTATTTCCAAAGTCTAAAGTGGAAAGTCAGCAAATAAGAGATTTGGAACATAGATATGGTTCAGCAAAGTATTGAACTCTTGTGGAATGTGGTTCCGAGGCTAATGATCTGAATAAACAGTGTATAATATGTACTACCCAGCTCAATAGGTTGTTGAAGGGACTGACAAAAAGGGGATATGAGAATATGCCTGACCCGGGGCACTAGAATGAATGTTGCGATAACCATCAATGCAAATAGGATACACGCCGGCTCTCATGTTGCTGTTTAGATTAGGATGATCCAAAATTAAACTCTTGCTTTGTCTATCTCTCGTTCCTATGAATTGGAATTGCTATACCAGGCCATAGTGCAGCCAGCCAGGATATTATCTACAGTGCACCTGAACCCCAGCCACATTTTACATCCAGCTTAATGACGTTGGTCTCCTGCCTGATTTCACTGCCACTCGTCACATCATTAACACTGCATTGGCTCAAATGGCCTTGTCTACTCCCCACTGATGTGGACCACAAGGCTTCCTCCTTGGTTTCCCTGTAGCACCTTGGCCCTTGAATCACCAGTAAATGGAGGCTATAGTCCAATGACTAGGAACCATGTCAAAAGCAAGGAGGTGCCAGTTACATTTGCCAATTGCTTTCCCATGCCAAAAGCCATATATATGTAGACGGGTCCTGACCCAAAACGGCACACATCATTTTTCCGTGATGCTGCCTGACCCGCTGAGTTACTCCAGCACTTTGTGCCTGTCTTTGGTACAAACCAGCATCTGCAGTTCCTTTCTACACATTTTAGATATTGTTGATAATTAGGATGAAGCATTTGTCGTGCATTATAAGACTATGGTTAGGCTGCATTTGGACTATAGTGTGCAGTTCTGATGGCCTCATTGCTGGAATCTGAAGGGAATGGAAAGGGTGCAGAGGAGGTTCACCAGAATGATGGCTGAATTAGGGGGAGGTTGGACAGACTTGGATGTTTTCTCTGGAATGCCGGAGGTTGCAGGGAGACCTGAAGGAAGGATATAAAATGATGAGAGACGTAGATAGGATAGACAATCAGGCACTTTTTCCCAAGTTGGTAACATTAAATACTGTAGGGCATTGCTTTAAGGTGAGAGGAACAGAGTATAAACGAGATGTGAGGGGCAAGTTCTTATACACAGTAGGTGGTGGGTACCTGGCAAACGCTGCCAGGGTTGGTGGTGAAGGCAAATATGATAGTGGCTTTTAAGAGACTTTAGGTTAGGCACAGATACACAAGTAATGAAAGCCCCCTGTCCCATTAAGGAAACCCGAATGGAAACCTCTGGAGACCTTGCGCCCCACCCAAGGTTTCCGTGCGGTTCCCGGAGGTTTTTGTCAGTCTCCCTAATGGTTTCCGCTTCTTCCATGTTCCGGCGATTATTTAAAAAAATGTAAAACTGGCCGCGACTAAAAATAGGTTGCCTGCCGTTTAAAAATCTGTAATTTTTTAGTGGAAGCCGGTTGCGATGCTCATTGAAGGTGGTTGCCGGGGGTTGCAGGTAGTGGAAGGTAAGACCTCCCTGGTGGAATAACACTGGGTGAAAAAAAGGTCTTACCTTCCACTACCTGCAACCTCCGGCAACCACCTTCAACCAGCATCGCAAACAGCTTCAACTAAAAAATTACCGATTTTTAAAACGGCAACCTATTTTTAGTCAGGGCTGGTTTTGAATTTTTTTTAAATAATCGCTGGAACTTAGAAGAAATGGAAACCACTTTCGACCATTAGGTAGACTGACAAAAACCTCCGGGAACCGCACGGAAACCTTGGGTGTGGCGCAAAGCCTCCAGAGGTTTCCGTTCAGGTTTCCTAAGTGGGACAGGGGCAAAAGGATATTGATTATGTGCAGTCAGACAAGAATTGGCCTTGGCATTATGTTCAGCACATGATCGTATCCCTCCATTCCCTGCATATTCATGCATCTACCATGCATGCCAGTCACCCACCACCCTCTGTGGGAAACACCAGCCTTGCACAACTTTGCTGCTCTCACCATAAACATATGTCCTTTAACATTTGACATTTCCACTCTGGGAAAACGGTTCTGGCTGTCTACCCTATCTATGCCTGTCCCACCTATCTATCTATGTTAGTGACTGGGTAATGCTCACATTCTTTACTGCATTCTCAAGTAAAGGTTCCAGCTAAAAGCATTACATAGCCTATCTTTGAGTAGTTTAGTTTAGAGAAACAGCATGGAAACAGGCCCTTCAGCCCACCAAGCCCACGCTGACCATCGATCACCCGTTCACACTAGTTCACACCTACCCCACTTCCACATCCATTCCTACACACTAGGGGCAATATAAAGCGGGCCAATTAACCTACAAAACCTGCACGTCTTTGGGATGTGGGAGGAGACCGGAGCACCTGGAGAAAACCCCCGCATTCTGAAGGAAAATACACAAATTCCATACTGAAAACGTCCGTAGTCAGGATCGAACCTGGGTCTCTGGCGCTGCAAGGCAGCAACTCAATCACTGCGCCACCGTGAGCCCTTTCACAGGAGTAAATTCCTGTGTCTCTCCAGCATTTTGAACCAAGATGATTTGTTTAGTTAATTAAGTTACAGGAACAGCAGCCCCTTGCCTGTGATATTGGTTTTTATGAATGTCTATTCAATCCCAAATACCGACTGAATAACTTTAAAATAGGCAATTCAGCAGGAACAAGTGGTAGAAGATTTGAACTCAGACGACACACTATTGTGTGACTTGGAAAAGCTAGCATTGCTGTCCTTTGGCAAGGCAGCAAAAGTATGGACTCTTGTTTGAACATGCAACCTGTTCTTCAAACAAATTAAATAAAACTTTTCCTCACGCAAGCATTCTTAATCTGGAGAACAAATTTGCAGAAGATTGCTGCAGCATGTTCATTGACTCCATGCCAAGGAGAGTCAGAGTGGAAGGCGATTTAAAATTAAAAAAAACAATCTTAAACAATCATTTTTTTTCCCCCAATGGATTGTTGATAAATTCACTGATCTGTAAAGATCGGCCAGATCCCCAAACTCAGTTGAAGCAGCTGACCCAGAACAAGGTAAAAATGATGGAGCAGGCTTATTGGTTCTGATACCCTTCAGTTCAGCACAGCGGCATGGTGGTGCAGCGGTAGAGCTGCTGCCTCACAGCACCAGAGGCCCAGGTTTGATCCTGACTGGGGGTGCTGTCTTTATGCCCCTAGTGTGCAGTGTATGGGTGATGGTTGGTTGGCGCAGACTCAATGGGCCAGAAGCGTGTTTGCACACTGTACCTCTAAACTAAACTAAACCAAGTTAAACTAAACTTTGTGTCTTTTTTATTGTAAACCAGCATCTACAGTTCCTTGTTTCTACAAGGTCATAGCGTGCCTTTGGTCATCATTTAAACTTGTAAAATGAAGATTATATGTTTAGGAGTCGGTCCAAACGAAAGCTAAAATTCTTCAAACCATAGACCAATTTTTGAGAGAAAATGAAAGACTCTTCAAAACAATGGAACAAGGCTAGTCAGTTCTTCAGAATATAAAAGATGTTGGATTTTTATGACCCAGTATGGTCATGAGGGAACATTTCACATCCAGATATTGACTAGTTCACAAGACTGTTCCAAATATACTTTTGACTTGAGAGACACAGCTGGAAACAGGCCCTTCAGCCCACCAAGTCTCTTCTGACCAGCGATCACCCCATATACTGACACTATCCTATACACTAGTTGAAGCTAATTAACCTACAAGCCTCTTTGTCTTTGGAGTGCGGGAGGAAACTGGAGCACCTGGAGAAAACCCACGTGGTCATGGGGAGAACCCGTAGTCAAGGGTCTCTGGCGCTGTGAGGCAGCAGCTCTACCGCATCACCACTGTTCTGCCCACTTCTTCCTTAGTGGGATTAGTCTGTCCGGTCTCAGGTGAAAAATAACAAGTTGTGACACAAAATCAATTTAACATTAACGAAAGTTTTATAAAATTGATTCTGCTCCATATAATCATCGAAAACTACAGCACAGGAACAGGCTTTTCAGCCCACAATATCTGTGCCTAACATGATGCCAACACATATTTTCTCCGGCACATGATCCATATCTAACGATTGTATCTTCACTTGCAGTTTGTTTTACAACCAAACTTTCCAATGGAAAGAGCGCAGAGGAGATTTACAAGGATGTTGCCAGGACTTGAGGGCCTGAGCTATAGGGAGAGGATGAGCAGGCAAGGACTTCATTCCTTGGAGCACAGGAGGATGAGGGGTGATCTTATAGAGGTGCATAAGATCATGAGAGGAATACTGTAGATTGGGTTGATGCACAGAGAAGAACCAGAGGACATAATTTCAAGGTGAGAGAGGAAAGATTTAATAGGAACCCGAGGGGCAACTTTTTCACACAGAGGGTGGTGGGTATATGGAACAAGGTGCCAGAAGAGGTAGTTGGCTGATATAGAGGGATATGGGCCAAACGTGGGCAGGTGGGACTAGTGTAGCTGGTGCATGTTGGTTGGCATGGACAAGTAGGTCTGAAGGGCATGTTTTGAAGCTGTATGAATCCATGATTAAATTCAGGTGAGGTGTGGTTTAAAGAACCAATTAGCCAGCATCGGCAAGAATTGAGATTTTCCTGAGTTCACCAGCACAATGGCTGTGAAGGTGATTTTCATCTTATAATTGTATTAAGTTTGACATGCAGAAACCTTTAGTGGCATACAAAGCAACACCTGTAGTGATCCAGCTCTCTTGCTTATCCATCAGTACCCAGTCACCCTCCCTCAAGCAAAAACGTGCGTGCACTCGGTTTCACAGAATGCCACTGCTGATCTGTTTGGCTGATTTTAAAGAATATTTGTTAAGGGAAAAAAAAAAGAATTCACACTAGCAGTCATTTCACATTGTTGTTTTATCATTTAAATTGTCCTGAGAGGGAACCAAATCTTGTGAAGTAGTCGAGCTCAGGTTCCCAGGGTGAGGTGGTATTAGGGCATGCAGTGTTGCAGAACTTTAGGAGCAGCCAGAAGAGAGATCTTTATGAAGCATATATGTTTTTACTGAGGCGCACGGATTGATGGGGTGTAGATTTGTTAGTGTGTGTCTGTTTCAATGGGTCACAGAGAGTGAGATCTCAAGTGAAATTGTATATACGAGGCAAACACGCCAAGTTGTGGTTCTTTTCTCCCTCGGCCTTGCTCTATAATATTTTTAATATTTTTGCATATTTGCAATATCGCACCTACCTCCAAATCCACTTACCAATAAAAAGCAAAAGGTATTAATATAACTTCATAATTCATCTGCAGAAGGGTCTCGACTCGAAATGTCACCTGTTCCTTCGCTCCACAGATGCTGCCTGTTCCACCTTCGGTGTAAACCAGCATCTGCAGTTCCTTCCTACACAAATCATCTGAAATATTGAGCAGAATTGCTTATGTTGTTACATTCATCTCACTGGAAAATATTTAACACCAAAACATTATTAACAATTGGTCTTAAAAATAATTCTGCTTAATTATTCCTACTATTTTGCACCTCTCTTGAGATCTTTTGTAGTTCCTTCCTAATATCTACCATGCCCCATTGATTTAAGGCACTTTTCTTAAAGAGAGGATAGATCTGTTCTCGTTAAATATTTGACAAAATATTGTGGTCAGGACAAATGCTGCCAATCGATCCTTTGGTACTGAACTGCCAATAAACAGTATTTTCTCATAATGTACTAACATAACTTTCAATTATATGTTGTTTTAAGACAAATGGAAACTTGCTGATTGCTTTTGTGGATTACTAATCCTCAGCAGCTTTTAATTCCATGTTTTATTGAGTGTGTAGGAAGGAACTGCAGATGCTGGTTTAAACCGAAAATAGACACAAAAAGCTGGAGTAACTCAGTGGGTGAGGCAGCATCTCTGGAGAAAAGGGATAGGTCGATAGACCGTTCTTCAGACTGAGAGTCAGGGATATATTTCTTTCATAATGGAAACATTTATGGAAAATGTCTGATAAGTGAAAGGCCTGGATAGAGTGGATGTGGTGAGGATGTTTCCACTAGTGGGCGAGTCTAGGACCAGAGGGCACAGCTTCAGAATAAAAGGATGTACCTATAGAAAGATGAGGAGAATTTTATTTCGACAGAGAGTGGTTAATCTCTGGAATTCATTGCCTCAGACTGCTGTGGAGGCCAAGTCAATGGCTAGTTTTAAGGCACGATTGACAGAATGTTGATTAGTACGGGTGTCAGGGGTTATGTTGAGAAGGCAGGAGATGCGTGGAGAGGGACAGACAGATCAGCCATTGACTGGCAGAGTGGACTCAATGGGTCGAATGGCCTCATTCTACTTCTATGAGATGTATATGGAATATGCGCAGTAACAGATATGTCTCTGCCCACTCTTCCTACACACATACTCAAGTAATCTTTTGATTGAGCAAAGGAAGGTTTTCTTTCTGGGATGACTCGATCAGTCAGTGCCAGTGTTATTACTTTGCAGGTACCATGGGATGCACGAGTGAGTTAGTCAGCTCTTGATCTGTGTTGCCTGTTCAAAACATTCAGCCAGAACTGGCAAGTTCATCTCTTGAATGTGAGTTGAGATTGAGATTTCAAACGGTGCCGAGAATCCTACACTTGACTGCATTATTGACAGAACAATTATGGACCATGTAGCTGGCAACTTATAGTCCAAATAATCATCAGATATGGATTGCTGGCTTCTAACACCAGACATTTTCCAATGGGGTATTAAACTATCCAGGGACTACGATGCTATTTTCTTGGAATAAGCTACTATTTACTCTTTTATCATCAGTTTTTCTCGTTTTGTAACTTTTCATCTCAATGTACCTGTGGACAACTTGCTTGCTATTGATTTGTTAAACCTGTCTTTCCGTTGCTGTTTCTTATCATTGTTATTTCCAATTACAGTCATTTGGACTTCCTGCTGTGGTTTGAATCTCCTTATTATTGCAACTGAAGTGTTTTGAAAAGAACAATGAAAAGAATTATTAATTGCATTTGACATAGGGACTATCATGATTTAAGATGCTCAACAAAAAAATCTGTGTTTTTTTGGCCTGAGCTTCCAAAGTCCTTCTTAACTTCATAAGTGAGAGGAGCAGAATGAGGCCATTGATAGAATCATACAGTGTAGAAACAGGCCCGTCAGCCCATCTTGTCCACACCAGCCAACATATCCCAGCTACACTAGTCCCACCTGCTGGTGTTTGATCCATATCCCTCCAAACCTGTCCTATCCTACCAGTCTAACTGTATCAAACCATTCGGCCCATCAAGTCCACTCTGCCATTCAATCATGGCTGATATATTTTTCCCTCTCTACCCCATTCTTCAGCCTTCTCCCCATAACCCCTGACACCCATACTAATCAAGAATCTATCTATCTATGCCATAAAAAATATCCATTGACAGACTCCACAACCTTCTGTGGCAAATAATTCCACAGATTCACCACCCTCTAACTCAAGAATATCCTCTCCTCCTCTCCTTCCCAAAGCTAAGAGGCTATGGCCTCTGGTCCTAGACTCTCCCACTAGTGGAAACATCCTTTCCACATCCACTCTATCCAATCTTTCCATGATGCACCCTGGAAGTTGACTGGTGATAAAAAGGAACTGCAGATGCTGGTTTACATGTGATATATTTTCTTGCCAACATGAACTGGTTGGTTGTAAAATAAAATCCAATACACATCTCTACAACCAGGCTTGCAGCTCAACAAATTCATATTTTTTCGCCACCTCCAACGGGATCCTCCCACTGGCCACAACTTCCCATCTCCTCCCCTTTCCGCAGAGACCGTTCCCTCCATAACTCCCTGATCAATTTGTCCCTTCCCACCCGAACCACCCCCTCCCTGGGTACTTTCCCTAGCAACCGCAGGAACTGCGACACTTGTCGGTTTACCTCCCCCCTCGCCTCCATGCAAGGCCCCAAGCAGGTTTTGCAGGTGAGGCAGAGGTTCACCTGTACCTCTTCCAACCTCATCTATTGCATCCACTGTCAACTTCTCTAAATCAGCGAGACCAAGCGCAGGCTCGACGATCGCTTCGCCCAACACCTCCACTCAGTTCGTACTAACCAACCTAATTGTAACTAAATAGGAATATTAAACAAAATATTCATAATTTAAAAAGTGGGACTTCTTCACTTTTCTTCCCCAAATTTGCTGAACCAGCCTTTCAGGGCCATTAGTGCCACTGTGGTGCAGCGGGTAGAGCAGCTGCCTCACAGCGCCAGAGACCCCGGTTTAATCCTGACCTCTGGTGTTGACTGTGTAGAGTTTGCACGTTCTCCTTGTGACCATGTGGGTTTCCTCTGGGTGCTCTGGTTTCCTCCCACATTTCAAGGACGTGCGGGTTTATGGGTCAATTGGCTCTGTGCAAATTGGCGCTGGTGGGGAGAAAGCTGAGAGAGAGAGAGGTGGGGGTGGGTCTCAGCCTGGCCAGTGGCAGGTGGCTACAGGTGAAGGGGGTTGGGATGCACAGGCGATGTTTCTTCAGCGCCAGTCTGAAGGCGAGCCACAAACCCAAAACATCACTTATCTATTCCCTCCATAGATGCTGCCTGGCCAGCTGAGTTAGACAATAGACAGTAGGTGCAGGAGTAGGCCATTCGGCCCTTCGAGCCAGCACCGCCATTCAATGTGATCATGGCTGATCATCCCCAATCAGTACCCCATTCCTGCCTTCTCCCCATATCCCCTGTCTCTGCTTTAAGAGCCCTATCTAGCTCTCTCTTGAAAGCATCCGGAGAACCGGCCTCCACTGCCCTCTGAAGCAGATTAATACCAAGTCTATCACAAGTTCCTCTGGCATTTGGTGTTTTGCTTCATTTGGAAATGTATCGCACTCAGATAAAGTACTAACCATGGTCCCATGGGTAAGGTAAACCTTCACATCGAACCTGGTCAACACAGATACTTCTTTCAGTAATAGACCTGGTATTAATCAATACACATTGACGAGAGGCTTTTTATATTGGTACTTGTTTTATTATTTGAATAGCTGATTTCACCCAGAAATATTAAAAGAACAGATCTTCCCCCTTCTCAAAGGTTTGCCTGCGGGCCATCTGTGCACAAGGGTTGTGAGTGGCCATTGCGATTACCCCGTCCAGCTGAGGCTTTTGTCTGGCGCTGTGTTTGGGCTGTACGCGGGCCACTGTGGCAGAGGCCATGTTGGCACATGTTGGCCGTGTTTGCGAGCTCATTGTCTGAACCTGTGTGCATTGTTCTTCGTCGACAGGTGATAGCTACCCCGTGCAGCTCATTCCGTCGACAATGGCAGCTGCTGCCGCATCTGGCCTCAGCCCACTACAGCTCCAGGTATGTACAACAACAGCAAACTCCGGGACACCAGCCAAGGCGTAGCGCCGAATGCCAGCAAGAATACTTGAGAGATTTGTGCTCTTTTCACTGTCAAGCAAAATTAACGCTTTCAGCACTCACTGAGTAGCAGCAGGGAAAGTCGGCTCTCTGCAAAAACATTGCAGTGCGGTAAAATCATTTAAAAGCTGCCATATGGTCAGGTTTTGCAGTGTGACTCAATGGAGTCCATCTTCTGGCTCATTTCCTGAAGGTTTTAGAGAGGAAATCTGCTGCAAGTCTCTGGCAGGTTGGTGCAATTCACAGCACATGGTGCTGGCATAACTCAGCGGGTCAGGTAACATCTGTGGAGGACATGGGTAGGTGACGTTTGGGGTCGGGACCCTTCTTCAGAGCAAATCTTGTGGCCAGTTTACACTCTGGAACATCTTGATCTGTATGAAACCTCGACAGTACAAGATGCTTAATTTGGTTTGGAGATTCAGCATGGAAACGGGCTCTTCGGCCCATTGAATCCACACTGACCATCCATCACACATTCACACTGCTTCTATGTTCTATGTAGAAACAAGGAACTGCAGATGCTAGTTTACAAAAACAGACACAAACTGCTGGAGTAACTCAGCGAGTCAGGCAGCATCTCTGGAGAACATGGATAGGTGACGATTCATAACGTGCTGGAGTAATTCAGTTAGTCAGGCAGCATCTGTGGGGAATATGGATAGGTGACGATTCACAGAGTGCTGGAGTAATTCAGCGGATCAGGCAGCATCTCTGGAGAACAGGTGACGATTCCTGCTTTCACTCCACGCACGACAAACTTGGGACAATTTATAGTGCCTAATTAACCTACAAACCCGCATGTCTTTGAGCAAAGGGAGGAAACCAGAGCACCCGCAGGAAGCCCACGCGGCCCATGCGGGAGAACGTGTAAACTCCACACAGACAACAGCCGTAGTTAGGATCGAACCTGGGTCTCTGGTGCAGCTTTAAACTTTCGATTTTAGAGATGCAACATGCAAGCAGGCCCTTCGGCCCATCGAATTCATGCCGACCTGCAATCACCCCGTACACTAGCGCACACTAGGGACAATTTACAGAAGCCAATTAACCTACAAACCTGCACGTCTCTGGAGTGTGGGAGGAAACCGGAGCAACCGGAGAAAATGCGGTCAGGGGGAGAACGTACAAATTCCGTACAGACAGCACCCGTAGCCAGGATCGAATCCGGGTCTCTGGCACTGTAAGGCAGCAATGCTACTGCTGCGACACCGTGCTGGGATACATTCAGTGGCACAGGGACCCCCAACTCAAAGCGTGATACTGGCAGTGAATATTGGTAGTAAGCTGAGTTCCCGGGATAGCACAGCTGAGCTTAGATATTTGTTATTGGAACTTGTACCGGGATACAATGAAAAGCCTTTGTTTGCTTGCTATCCTGTCAAACCTCAACATACTAAGCAGGAGTGGAATCAAACCATATATAAGAACAACTGAATGCAAAGAGAAATATACCAGAGTGCCACATATAGTGTTACAGCAATGTGGTGGTACAGTGCCGGAGAAAATGTTCAACTTCTACAATGCGGTAGGTTGGAAGATCAGGACAGTACCCTAGCTTATGAACCAATGAGGAGCCTGATAACAGAGGGGAAGGTGCTGTTCCTGCGTCTGGTGGTGGGCACTTTCAGGGTCCTGTATCTTCTGCCAGATGCGAGCGGGGATAAGGAGGAATGACCAGTGGGGAAACGTGTTTGATTATGTCAGCGTGAGGTACAAATGGGATGGATGGTGGGTGGCTGGTCTGTGTGATGGACTGGGCTACACAACTCTCACTTGTTGCTGCTTGCTGCACCAACCCGCTTGTGATGAGGATGTACTGCCCACAGTGACTCAACTCCACTACGAGCAAAGTCATTGGGAATATCAGCCGACCGTGTATTCATTCATTCTAGTCCTGAAGCTGTGGCTGTTTATATGTTGTTTAGGTTTAGGTTTATTATTGTCCCATGCACCGAAGTACCGTGAAAAGCTTTGTTTTGCATCCTCTCCAAACAGATCAGTTATACCACACACAGATGCAATCACGTCAAACTCCAGTACAATAGGTAGAGCAAAGGGAATATGTAGGGTGCTGCAGGAAGGAACTGCAGATGCTGGTTTAAACCGAAGATAGACACAAGATGCTGGAGTAATTGAGCGGGACGGATAGCATCTCTGGAGACAAGGAATGGGTGATGTTTCGGATCGAGACCCTTCTCCAGAGCTGCTGCCTGTCCCGCTGAGTTACTCCAGCATTTTGTGTATCTACAGAGTACTGTATATAGTGCTCAGCTTTGTAGCGTATCAGTTACAGAGACAAAGTCCAATGTCCGCAATAGGGTAGAGGTGAATCAGACAGTACCCTAGCTTATGGAAGGGCCGTTCAGAAGCCTGATAACAGAGGGGAAGAAGCTGTTCCTGAGTCCGGTGCTGCGTGCTTTCAAGCTTCTGTACCTTCTGCTGGACGGGAGTGGGGTGAAGAAGACATGAGTGGGACAAGTCTTTGATATTAAGATTTTAATTTGGATTCTGAGAAAGAGGAGCACTTTGAAGCATGTTCTAAAGGCTTCAAGAGTTGCCGCCTCACAGTGTTAGAGACCCGGGTTCGATCCTGACTACAGGTCCTGTCTGTATGGAGTCTGTACGTTCTCCCCTGCGTGGGTTTTCTCCGGGTGCTCTGGGTTCCTCCCACACTCCAAAGGTGTACAGGTTTGCAGGTTAATTTGCTTCGCTAAAATTGTACGTGTGTAGGATAGTTCTCGTGTGCGGGCGATCGCTGGTCAGTGCAGATTGGTGGGCCCGTTTCCGCGCCGTATCTCTGAACTAAGCCAAACCTATGTTACAGTGTGGGCTCTGATGCCAGTGAAAAGCTCGGTCAAGGCAAAGTGTCTCCACATGTAGACAATGGTGACCAGCATCCAGATGCGAGTCTGCTGTATTCCAATCTATAAATGGTCTCAAGCTAAAAGCAGCTTTTGTTTGAGTCACTGTATTCCTCAGAGAGAGAGTGTTTCATATCAGGCATTCCCGATAAGCAGCAAAGGGTTCACATGCCCCATTGTGGTGCTTGTTTCATGAGATTACACTCTGATTTTCCCCTCAATATCACAAAGGGAGAAAATGAGGGCATTCATCAGCTGTTTTGCGTCTCATTGTTAATTAAAACCATTCACCTCACATTTAACCCCCTGCATCAGGAATTGTTAATGATAATAATATTAATAATGGCAAAACACAGCCCATAATGCAGATAGTGTTGAAACGTGAAAACTTTAAGTTGCCAGGATTGTTACCAAACAAAGTCAACACTTTGTGAAAAATGTGACATGCAACTTTTCTTGTAGATACAGTAGTGTAATTTGTCCTTCGCTGCTTATCTCTCCGAGCTTTAATGAGGCTTGGCAAGTCCTAACAATGCATGCAGCTGCAGCACAAGTACTAACAGTTTCAGCAGTCGATTGGAATTTGTATACAGTATTTGTATGTTGAGAGCAACAAATAGAATGGTGGGAGTGGGGGTGGGACAGAGAATGAGAGAGGAATGCACAGATGCCGG
>OY740798.1:49220711-49223211 GCA_963514005.1 Raja brachyura | reverse complement strand
GTGTGTGCAGTGTGTGTGTGTGCGTGTGTGTGTGGTGGTGTGTGTGTATGGGTGTGGGTGGGTGTGTGTGTGTGTGTGTGTGTGTGTGTGTGTGTGTGTGTGTGTGTGTGTGTGTGTGTGTGTGTGTGTGTGTGTGTGTGTGTGTGTGTGTGTGAGGTGTATGTGTGTGTGGTGTGTGTGTGTGTGTAGTGTTGAGTGTGTGTGTATGTATGTGTGTGTAGTGTGTGTGTGGGTGTGTGTGTAGTGTGTGTGTAGGGTGTGTGTAGTGTGTGTTGTGTGTGTGTAGTGTGTGTGTGGGTGTGGGTGTGTGGAGTGTGTGTGGAATGTGTGTGTCTTTCTGTGTGCAGTGTGGGTGTGGGATGTGTGTGTGGTGTGTGTGTGTGTGTGTGTAGTGTTGAGTGTGTGTGTATGTATGTCTGTGTAGTGTGTGAGTGTGTGTGTGTGTGTTTGTGTGCGTGGTGTGTTTGTGTGTAGCATGGGTGTAGTGTGTGTGTGTAGTGTGTGTGTAGTGTGTGTGTAGTGTGTGTGTAGTGTGTGTGTAGTGTGTGTGTAGTGTGTGTGTGTGGGTAGTGTGTGTGTGTTTGGAGAGTGTGTGTGTAGTGTGTGTGTGTAGAGTGTGTGTGGAGATTGTGTGTGTGTGCAGTGTGTGTGTGCGTCTGTGTGTGGTGGTAGTGTGTATGGGTGTGGGTGTGTGTGAGGTGTGTGTGTATGTGTGTGGGGAGAGAGAGTATGTGTGTGGTGTGTGGAGTGTATGTGTGTGTGTGTGGAGTGTGTGTGTGTGTGGAGTGTGTGTGTTTGGAGTGTGTGTGTGTGTGTGGAGTGTGTGTATGTTTGTGTGTGTGTGTGTGCGGTGTGTGTGTGTGTGGAGTGTGTGTGTGTGTGGAGTGTGTGTGTGTGTGTGTGCGTGAGTGTGTGTGTGTGTGGCTGTGTGCGGTGTGTGTGTGTGTGGAGTGTGTGTGTGTGTGTGTGTTTGTGTGTGTGTGTGTGTGTGTGTGGAGTGTGTGTGTGTGTAGTGTGGGTGTGTGTGTTTGTATGTGCGTGTGTGTGTAGTGTGTGTGTGGGTGTGTGTGTAGTGTGTGTGTGGGTGTGGTGTGTGTGTGTCTGTCTAGTGTGTGTGTGTGGTGTGTGTAGTGTGTGTGTAGTGTGTGTGTGTGGTGTGTGTGTAGTGTGTGTGTAGTGTGTGTGTAGTGTGTGTGTGGGTGTGGTGTGTGTGTGTGTCTGTCTAGCGTGTGTGTGCTGTGTGTGTGTAGTGTGTGTGTAGTGTGTGTGCGTGGTGTGTTTGTGTGTAGTGTGTGTGTAGTGTGTGTGTGTGTAGTGTGGGTGTAGTGTGTGTGTAGTGTGTGTGTCGTGTGTGTGTAGTGTGTGTGTGTGTGGGTAGTGTGTGTGTGTTTGGAGAGTGTGTATGTGTAGTGTGTGTGTGTAGAGTGTGTGTGGAGAGTGTGTGTGTGTGCAGTGTGTGTGTGTGCGTGTGTGTGTGGTGGTGTGTGTGTATGGGTGTGGGTGTGTGTGTGGTGTGTGTGTGTGTGTGTGTGTGTGTGTGTGTGTGTGTGTGTGTGTGTGTGTGTGTGTGTGTGTGTGTGTGTGTGTGTGTGTGTGTGTGAGGTGTATGTGTGTGTGGTGTGTGTGTGTGTGTAGTGTTGAGTGTGTGTGTATGTATGTGTGTGTAGTGTGTGTGTGGGTGTGTGTGTAGTGTGTGTGTAGTGTGTGTGTAGTGTGTGTTGTGTGTGTGTAGTGTGTGTGTGGGTGTGGGTGTGGGTGTGGGTGTGTGGAGTGTGTGTGGAATGTGCGTGTCTTTCTGTGTGCAGTGTGGGTGTGGGATGTGTGTGTGGTGTGTGTGTGTGTGTGTGTGTGTAGTGTTGAGTGTGTGTGTATGTATGTCTGTGTAGTGTGTGAGTGTGTGTGTGTGTGTGTGTGTGTGTGTGTGTGTGTGTGGAGCGTGTGTGTGTAGTGTGGATGTGTGTGTTTGTATGTGTGTGTGTGTAGTGTGTGTGGGTGTGTGCGTGGTGTGTTTGTGTGTAGTGTGTGTGTAGTGTGTGTGTAGTGTGTGTAGTGTGTGTATCGTGTGTGTGTAGTGTGTGTGTGTGGGGGTAGTGTGTCTGTGTTTGGAGAGTGTGTGTGTGTAGTGTGTGTGTGTAGAGTGTGTGTGGAGAGTGTGTGTGTGTGCAGTGTGTGTGTGTGCGTGTGTGTGTGGTGGTGTGTGCATGCGTGTTGGTGTGTGTGTGGTGTGTGTGTGTGTGTGTGTGTGGGGGGAGTGTGTGTGTGTGTGTGTGTGTGAGGTGTATGTGTGTGTACTGTGTGTGTTGTGTGTGTGTAGTGTGTCTGTGGGTGTGGGTGTGGGTGTGTGGAGTGTGTGTGGAGTGTGTGTGTCTTTCTGTGTGCAGTGTGGGTGTGGGATGTGTGTGTGTGTGTGTGTGTGTGGTGTGTGTGTGTGTGTGTGTGTGTGTGTGTGTGTGTGTGTGTGTGTGTGTGTAGTGTGGATGTGTGTTTGTTTGTATGTGTG
>OY740798.1:49210711-49215711 GCA_963514005.1 Raja brachyura | reverse complement strand
TGTGTAGTGTGTGTGCAGTGTGTGTGTGCATGGTGTGTTTGTGTGTAGTGTGTGTGTAGTGTGTTTGTGTAGTGTGTGTGTAGTGTGTGTGTAGTGTGTGTGTGTGTGGGTAGTGTGTGTGTAATGTTGAGTGTGTGTGTGTATGTATGTGTGTGTAGTGTGTGGGGGGTGTGTGTGTAGTGTGTGTGTAGTGTGTGTGTAGTGTGTGTGTGTGCGTGGTGTGTGCAGTGTGTAGTGTGTGTGTGTAGTGTGTGTGTGTAGTGTGTGTGTGGTGTGTGTGTGTGTGTGTGTGTGTGTGTGTGTGTGTGTGTGTGTGTAGTGTGTGTGTGTAGTGTGTGTGTGGGTGTGTGGGTGGGTGTGTGTGTGTGGTGTGTGTGTATGTATGTGTGTGTGGTGTGTGTGTGATGTGTGTGTAGTGTGTGTGTGTAGTGAGTGTGTGTGTGTCTACTGTGTGTGTGCGTGGAGTGAGTGTGTGTGTGTCTACTGTGTGTGTGCGTGGTGTGTTTGTGTGTAGTGTGTATGTGTAGTGTGTGTGTAGTGTGTGTGTGTGGGTAGTGTGTGTGTGTTTGGAGAGTGTGTGTATGTGTAGAGTGTGTGTGTGTGTGTGTACGCAGTGTGTGTGTAGTGTGTGTGCGTGTGTATGTGTGTGGAGTGTGTGTGTGTAAGGTGTGTGTGTATGTGTGTGTGGTGTGCGTGCGTGTGTGTGGTGCACGCGCATGTCCGTGTGTGTGATGTGAGTGTGTGTGTGTGTGTGTGTGTGTGTGAGTGTGTGTGTCTGTGTGTGTGTGTATCTGTGTGTCTGTGTGTGGTGTGGATGTGTGCGTGGTGTGTTTGTGTGTAGTGTGTGTGTAGTGTGTGTAGTGTGTGTGTAGTGTGTGTGTGTGTGTGTGTGTGTGTGTAGTGAGTGTTTAGTGTGTGTAGAGTGTGTGTGTAGTGTGTGTGTAGTGTGTGTGTAGTGTGTGTGGAGTGTGTGTGTGTGTGGGTAGTGTGTGTGTGTAGTGTGTGTGTAGTGTGTGTGTGTGCGTGGTGTGTTTGTGTGTAGTGTGTGTGTAGTGTGTGTGTGTGCGTGGTGTGTTTGTGTGTAGTGTGTGTGTAGTGTGTGTGTGTAGTGTGTGTGTAGTGTGTGTGTAGTGTGTGTGTGTGTGGGTAGTGTGTGTGTGTTTAGAGAGTGTGTGTGTGTGTGCGCGGTGTGTTTGTGTGTAGTGTGTGTAGTGTGTGTGCAGTGTGTGTGTGCGTGGTGTGTTTGTGTGTAGTGTGTGTGTAGTGTGTTTGTGTAGTGTGTGTGTAGTGTGTGTGTAGTGTGTGTGGGTAGTGTGTGTGTAATGTTGAGTGTGTGTGTGTATGTATGTGTGTGTAGTGTGTGGTGGGGTGTGTGTGTAGTGTGTGTGTAGTGTGTGTGTAGTGTGTGTGTGTGCGTGGTGTGTGCAGTGTGTAGTGTGTGTGTAGTGTGTGTGTGTGGTGTGTGTGTGATGTGTGTGTAGTGTGTGTGTGTAGTGAGTGTGTGTGTGTCTACTGTGTGTGTACGTGGTGTGTTTGTGTGTAGTGTGTATGTGTAGTGTGTGTGTAGTGTGTGTGTGTGGGTAGTGTGTGTGTGTTTGGAGAGTGTGTGTATGTGTAGAGTGTGTGTGTGTGTGTACGCAGTGTGTGTGTAGTGTGTGTGCGTGTGTATGTGTGTGGAGTGTGTGTGTGTAGGGTGTGTGTGTATGTGTGTGTGGTGTGCGTGCGTGTGTGTGGTGCACGTGCATGTCCGTGTGTGTGATGTGAGTGTGTGTGTGTGTGTGTGTGAGTGTGTGTGTGTCTGTGTGTGTGTGTGTATCTGTGTGTCTGTGTGTGGTGTGGATGTGTGCGTGGTGTGTTTGTGTGTAGTGTGTGTGTAAGGTGTGTGTGTGTGTATGTGCGGTGTGTGTGTATGTGCGGTGTGTGGTGTGTGCGTGTGTGTATCTGAGGTGTGTGTACATGTGTGGAGTGAGTGGAGTGTGTGTGTGGTATGTGGTGTGTGTGTGGAGTGTGTATATGTGTGTGTGTGTGTGTGTGGAGTGTGTGTGTGTCTGTGTGTGTGTGTATCTGTGTGTCTGTGTGTGGTGTGGATGTGTGTGTGGTGTGTTTGTGTGTAGTGTGTGTGTAGTGTGTGTGTGTAGTGTGTGTGTAGTGTGTGTGTAGTGTGTGTGTGTGTGTGTGTGTGTGTGGGGGGGGGTAGTGAGTGTTTAGTGTGTGTAGAGTGTGTGTGTAGTGTGTGTGTAGTGTGTGTGTAGTGTATGTGTAGTGTGTGTGGGTAGTGTGTGTGTGTAGTGTGTGTGTAGTGCATCTGTAGTGTGTGTGTAGTGTGTGTGTGTGTGTGTAGTGTGTGTGTGTAGTGTGTGTGTGTGTGGGTAGTCTGTGTGTGTTTGGAGAGTGTGTGTGTGTGTAGTATGTGTGTGTAGTGTGTGTGGAGAGTATGTGTGTGTGTGTGCAGTGTGGGTGTGTGTGTGTGGTGGTGTGTGTGTATGTGTGGGTGTGTGTGTGGTGTGTGTGTATATGTGTGTGGAGAGAGAGTGTGTGTGTGGTGTGTGTGTATGTGTGTGTGGAGAGAGAGTGAGAGTGTGTGTGTGTGTGTCTATGTGTGTGTGTGTCTGTGTGTGGTGTGTGTGTGCGTGGTGTGTTTGTGTGTAGTGTGTGTGTAGTGTGTGTGTAGTGTGTGTGTAGTGTGTGTGCAGTATGTGTGTGTGCGTGGTGTGTTTGTGTGTAGTGTGTGTGTAGTGTGTGTGTAGTGTGTGTGCAGTGTGTGTTTGTGCGTGGTGTGTTTGTGTGTAGTGTGTGTGTAGTGTGTGTGTGTAGTGTGTGTGTGTGTTGTGTGTGTGTAGTGTGTGTGTGTGTGGGTAGTGTGTGTGTGTTTAGAGAGTGTGTGTGTATAGTGTGTGTGTGTAGAGTGTGTGTGGAGAGTGTGTGTGTGTGCAGTGTGTGTGTGTGCGTGTGTGTGTGGTGGTGTGTGTGCATGCGTGTTGGTGTGTGTGTGGTGTGTGTGTATGTGTGTGTGGAGAGAGAGTGCGTGTGTGTGTGTGTGTGTGGGGAGTGTGTGTGTGTGTGTGTGTGTGTGTGTGTGAGGTGTATGTGTGTGTAGTGTGTGTGTTGTGTGTGTGTAGTGTGTCTGTGGGTGTGGGTGTGGGTGTGTGGAGTGTGTGTGGAGTGTGTGTGTCTTTCTGTGTGCAGTGTGGGTGTGGGATGTGTGTGTGTGTGTGTGTGTGGTGTGTGTGTGTGTGTGTGTGTGTGTGTGTGTGTGTGTGTGTGTGTGTGTGTGTGTGGAGTGTGTAGTGTGGATGTGTGTTTGTTTGTATGTGTGTGTGTGTGTAGTGTGTGGGTGTGTAGTGTGTGTGTGGGTGTGGTGTGTGTGTGTGTCTATCTAGTGTGTGTGGTGTTTGTGTGTAGTGTGCGTGTAGTGTGTGTGTGTGCGTGGTGTGTTTGTGTGTAGTGTGTGTGTAGTGTGTGTGTGTAGTGTGTGTGTAGTGTGTGTGTCGTGTGTGTGTAGTGTGTGTGTGTGGGTAGTGTGTGTGTGTTTGGAGAGTGTGTATGTGTAGTGTGTGTGTGTAGAGTGTGTGTGGAGAGTGTGTGTGTGTGCAGTGTGTGTGTGTGTGGTGGTGTGTGTGTATGGGCGTGGGTATGTGTGTGGTGTGTGTGTGTGTGTGTGTGTGTTTGTGTGTGTG
Source organism: Raja brachyura (assembly GCA_963514005.1). The sequence goes on along the minus strand of OY740798.1, from coordinate 49,212,034 downwards.
TGTGTGTGTGAGGTGTATGTGTGTGTGGTGTGTGTGTGTGTAGTGTTGAGTGTGTGTGTATGTATGTGTGTGTAGTGTGTGTGTGGGTGTGTGTGTAGTGTGTGTGTAGTGTGTGTGTAGTGTGTGTTGTGTGTGTGTAGTGTGTGTGGGTGTGGGTGTGTGGAGTGTGTGTGGAGTGTGTGTGTCTTTCTGTGTGCAGTATGGGTGTGGGATGTGTGTGTGGTGTGTGTGTGTGTGTGTAGTGTTGAGTGTGTGTGTATGTATGTCTGTGTAGTGTGTGTGTGTGTGTGTGTGTGTGTGTGTGTGTGTGTGGAGCGTGTGTGTGTAGTGTGGATGTGTGTGTTTGTATGTGTGTGTGTGTGTGTAGTGTGTGTGGGTGTGTGTGTAGTGTGTGTGTGGGTGTGGTGTGTGTGTGTGTCTGTCTAGTGTGTGTGTGGTGTTTGTGTGTAGTGTGTGTGTAGTGAGTGTGTGTGTGTGCGTGGTGTGTTTGTGTGTAGTGTGTGTGTAGTGTGTGTGTGTAGTGTGTGTGTAGTGTGTGTGTCGTGTGTGTGTAGTGTGTGTGTGTGTGGGTAGTGTGTCTGTGTTTGGAGAGTGTGTGTGTGTAGTGTGTGTGTGTAGAGTGTGTGTGGAGAGTGTGTGTGTGTGTGCGTGTGTGTGTGGTGGTGTGTGTGCATGCGTGTTGGTGTGTGTGGTGTGTGTGTATGTGTGTGTGGAGAGAGAGTGTGTGTGTGTGTGTGTGGGGAGTGTGTGTGTGTGTGTGTGTGTGAGGTGTATGTGTGTGTAGTGTGTGTGTTGTGTGTGTGTAGTGTGTCTGTGGGTGTGGGTGTGGGTGTGTGGAGTGTGTGTGTGGAGTGTGTGTGTGTCTTTCTGTGTGCAGTGTGGGTGTGGGATGTGTGTGTGTGTGTGTGTGGTGTGTGTGTGTGTGTGTGTAGTGTTGAGTGTGTGTGTATGTATGTCTGTGTAGTGTAGTGTGTGTGTGTGTGTGTGTGTGTGTGTGTGTAGTGTGGATGTGTGTTTGTTTGTATGTGTGTGTGTGTAGTGTGTGGGTGTGTAGTGTGTGTGTGGGTGTGGTGTGTGTGTGTGTCTGTATAGTGTGTGTGTGGTGTTTGTGTGTAGTGTGTGTGTAGTGTGTGTGTAGTGTGTGTGTGTGTGTGTGCGTGGTGTGTTTGTGTGTAGTGTGTGTGTAGTGTGTGTGTCGTGTGTGTGTAGTGTGTGTGTGTGTGTAGTGTGTGTGTGTGTGTGTGTGTGTGTGTGTGTGTGTGTGTGTGTGTGTGTGTGTGGAGTGTGTAGTGTGGATGTGTGTTTGTTTGTATGTGTGTGTGT